>JAEMOT010003446.1:386606-502050 GCA_019297695.1 Apostasia ramifera
ACATAATTTCATTCATCAAATGTTATTCTTTTTTACAATGCAAGGCGACCTCTTTATATAGAGAGATCCCATATAGATATTTGAAAATACAATACTAAATATAGGAAATAAAATACCAAATAAATAAAAGCAAATATGAAACTAATTTTATTACAATAAAATAAAATCAGCTCCAAATGTGGTGAGTCTTCAAATCTTCTAGATATGCTCTAAATCAAATCAAATCAAATCAAAATAAAGCTAATATGGAAATTTCTAATAGCTCTAATTAATTTGAATTTGAATTTTGATTTAGCACATGACGTCATCCTAGCCATCCAATTCAATGTTGATCTGTGTTCCCACCAACTCGAAATTCAATCTAACTCGTTCACCTCAAGATCGATCCTGTTCAAATTTCTGTGAACTTCGAGTAAGTTCTGAGTTTTGGCTATTGTTGCTGACCTAAACTCATTTTGATCACTCTCTTTTGAGTAGATAATTGTTTTCTAGCAGCCAAAAGTGGGTGCGTTTGGTTTAATATTATTGTCGCGTTATGTTAGAGAAATTGATTGTTTGATTTAATAACATATTTTGATGAGATTATCACTCTGAAATGACATATAAATATCACTCAAAATTGAGTGACATTTGAATATCACTCTAATTATAACAGAGAGGTAAAGTTGGGTTACTTTTTTATTATTATCTTTAATATAATGATATTTGACCAAACAAATAATATTTTTATGAGGGAATTTACATACAGGACATGAAATTCTATCTAATGATGCATTTCACCTATATATTTTAAAAATTATACACACCACACTCAATCCTTGTAATATTACACAATTCACCCAAATTCGCTCAAATTTACATATCTTTTCAGTTACATCTCACTATACTAATTTCAGGGTGTATTACCCATGTCATAATCAAAAAACAATTTGACAGAGCTGAAAAGGGATGCGAATCTCCCTTTTAAATTTAGCGTGAAACGTGCAATTTTAGCCGAATATGTGAATCTCCCGACTTGATAACCCAGTTGTCATCTTAACTCCTTTTTCAGGCAAAAACTGAGTACTTGAAGGACTCAAGCATAGTGCTGCCTGTTCAAATCAATGGAAAAACCAGGGGAACAATCTTGGTTGATGAAGCGTGTTCTGAGGATGAAGCATTCAGATTGGCTTCGTCAGATGAGAAGCTCTCCAAGTATTTGCTTGGGAAGACAATAAAGAGAAGGGTGTATGTCCCTCAAAGAATCCTGAATGTCATATTGGAGACTCAGAAGAGGGTTTGTTCATGATAGATGAGTTGTTAGAATGTGTAATTTTATATTTTGTTTGGTATTAAGTTATCAAAGTTGCATATTCTCCATTTAATTTCCCCCAATCTTTTATTAGATCTAAAAACTTCTTTCGTATATGAAAATTACGTACCTGATACAAAACTTTTGGCTATTTACATATTGAATGCCCAAACATTTAGATTTTAAGGCTCTGTTGATACGAGAATCAAAATTAAGACTAAAATAATACTAATTTAAAAAATAACAATAAATAAAAATTTTAATTATTTTATACAAATTTTAATATAAAATATATTATTTTATTTGACATATTTAATAATTTTTAATAAAAAATATTAATTTATTTTATATTCTAGATCAAAATATGTGAATATTTTGATCTATGGAATAAATTGATATTTTTATTAAAAATTATTAAATAAATAAAATAAAATAATATTTTTTTATATTAAAATTTATATAAAATAATTAAAAAATTATTTTTTATTATTATTATTTAAATTAGTATTATTTTAATTAGTATTATTTTGATTCTGATTTTACTTCTTGAGCTAAACAGGACGTTAGGGTAAATTGCATCAAGCCCTGCAAATAAATTTTGATTAATTCTTGAGATTGTAAATGGTCTATAATTTTATTCTCTTTTTTATAATTTGGCTTTTATCACTTTGATTTTTTGATAAAAAAATATAAATTTTAATTACTTTTTATTATTTAAATTATTTATATATTTTAAAGAATTATTATATCATTATGTTCTTATTATTTTTAAAAAATTTAAAATTTAATTTCTCTTATTTATAATTTTTCTCTATGATTTCTAAATTTAAAAATAAATAAATGTTAATATTTTAAAATTATATTAAAAAATATTGATTATAAATAAATTTATAATATAATAATAATTAATTGATAATTATGTTTTAATTAAAATTAAGTGATAACATTTTTATAATTTTATAAAGTTAAATTAATATTTTTTAAAAATTAAAATTAATTTATAACGCTCTTTTAACTTTAGAAGTCCAAATGTAATTTATCCTTAGATTTATATGCACATACAAAAGATGATATTTTTATTCAATTGGTGCTAATTTGACGAAATCAATTTTAGCTTAAATTTGAAAAATTAAAACTCAAAATGAGATCAGCTCATTAAAACTCGACTCATTTACATACAAAGTAATGCAAATGTTATAGTTCGTTGCATTTTCATAATTATATACGTAATACATTGAATAAACAAGATTTATATGATTATAATGTATAGTATAACATAAAATAAAGATAATAGCTTACTATCTTTTTAATTGACGTAGGATGTGGGGATCCTAAGAAACATCGAGAAAGAGAGAGTTCCAGGAGACGGCGGCGCGCAAAGGGATAAGCCTGTTAACGGAAGCTCGACAGGAGAGTAAACTCAGAGTATTCAAAGTATTCAGGGAGATGGTCCCCTACGTCCACCGGACGATCAGCGAAGGGGCTTCACTAATGAAGGAAGGTAGCCTTGAAGGCTTGTACAGTATTTTTGGAAAGAAGAAAGAAGAAGGAAAAAAGAAGAGAAAGCTCCTTAGTTGGGGCTTTTTTACAATGAGAGCGGGGGAGTCCTCTTTCTTGTGTCTTGACGCCTCTCTGTGTGTCCTGACGCCTCTCTGTGTGTCCTCCTTTTCTGGTGAACTGTTTGGCGGTATTTGTAGCTGTTGGAGTGTGTAGCTTCACCTTGGTTTTTCGGAGAAAAGGTGATGGACAGGCTCTGGGTTCGCGCCGTTTGTCTGCCACCGGAGAGGCCTGCAGCTGTGAAAGGAGGACGATATCTTTTAATACTGGTATTTCTTCTGGGGATCCGTGATGGCTGGAGCATGCAGATCCTTGATTTGCGGGTCTGGGAAAGGGTGCTTTGTACGGGGAGCGGCGCGGTTAGGTGGAGCTGATTGTGATAGGCACTGCTCTGTAACTTCGTACCCGATGTTACCAGGGATGATCCTGGCTTATCGGGCACGAGATTGGGTTGAACCCCCGTGTCTGAGGTTTGACTTGGTCAAAGGTCCTGCAAAGTCAAGCAGATGAGTCAGCAAACAAGTCAAAAAAATAGAGGCCAGTCAGGCGCCATGTGTACGGTCAGGATGCAGTGCAGGAACCACGTGTTAACAGCTAGTAAATTTAAGCACACATCATAGTTACAAACACAATTTTTAATATGAAATATAATTATGTTTTGATTATGATACCAATGGGAGATGCAAAAAATATTTTATATAATAATAATATTAGAGATGATAAATATCATCTGTGTTCATGAGTTTAGGCTTCTATTTTATATTGGTCCATAAGTTCACGTTTTTAGTTAAAATACTAAAAGAATTTTTGATCATCTCTCTTTTCAAAAACTTTCGATCCTAATCCACCACCAAGGCTTATGTCAACAACTGCGAGATAATCTAGGCCTAAAAAAGCTTCCAACAAGGCTTATTCAACTTCTATGCCCTCAGGTGCTTTAAAGAAAAACTCGATAATTATAAGATCTGCTAAATTGAATCTCTTTAACTCTCTCTGATGCAGCGCTTGGTCAGACATATCGACATCATAGATATAATTTATTGTCTCGAACCTAAATTATATCTATTCTGAGTCTTGTATATAATTATCTTTATTCTGCATATTTTATTTGAGTTATTTATTGAGTCAAGCACTTTATTTTTGTGTCGGTGGGAATGCCCACTTTAGTGTCTTGTAATTATTTTAAGTCTTATTTGGTTAATTTGGTTAATTAAATTCAAATTAAGTTATTTATATTCAATTTGAGTAAAATTAAATTCAAATTAATTAAATTAGGTTAGATTTGATTCAATTGAACTTGGGAATACAGAGTTAGGTTCAATTGAGATCAATTTAGGTATTTTGAGTCAAGCACTTTAATCCAATATCTAATATCACAAATAAAATTTAAAATAAAAAATTAATTTTATTTCACATTCTACGCATATATTAAAATAATAATTAATTTATACCACTTCAATCACACATTCTAATATAATAATTAATTTTATTTTCATATTATTCATAATTTTTAATAATAAAAACAATTTGGTCTAAATTTATTTTGCATTTTATTAAAAATAATGAATTTTGCGAATAAACATACCCATAAAAATTACAAACTTTTGCAAGCAAATAAATAATTATTTATATATATGTATGTGTATGTTTTGTATGCATGCATGCATGTATAGATTAATATTTGAAGAATTGATGGGCTGAGGCAGGAATGTCAACGCCAAGTTTTTAAAGTGAGGGTGTTGACGTTGACGTTGCCGAGAGGATCCTGTCCGGCTGCCAACAGACCGTAGGTCGCTTTTACAAACATCACGTAGGGCCGCTCATCACTTTCATCCCGAGGAGTACTCACGACGGCGTCAAAACTGACCTCATAACGGACGATGGCGTACTCTCATAATAAGCTCGAAAAGGCTGGAAGAGCGACAACAGTATGGATGTCTCGTCTTGTGCGGCGTGAGAGTTGTACGCCAAAATCGCAGCCAGGCAGGCGTTCGTCATCTGCCGAGCTGCTGTTAGACGCGCGGTTCCACCTCGAGCCCTCGACCGAGCCGCTGATGATGATCAGGAAGAAGAGGAGGAGGCCCGCTGCCCGGCCCCGGTAGCTGAGTCGGACGTTCCCGACGGAAGCCATGCATGGGCTAACAGAGCGAGGCGAAGTCCGATCGATCCAACCTGCAGATGGCCTTTAATTATATATGGACTCCACGCTTTAAACAATTTTAGAAAAATGTTGAGGATGTTTTAGCTTTAATCAAATATGAAAAAAATATATATAAGAATGGAAATTTATTTAGAAACAATAATTTCTAATTAAAAATAAATAAATGCATATGCCATTTTTGCATTAAATTTAAAAATAACTAATTATGTAGAATTTCTATAATTTTTAGGAATGTCTTTTTTTATATTTTAAAATTTAGTTATTTAGTATTTTCTTGCCGAATATTTTATTTCAATAATTCTCTAATATATTGGATATGTGAAACAGATGATCGCAACTATAAGCAAATTATTTCTATCAAAAAAGAAAATTATGACCAAAGTAGCAAAAAATTATTTAAATTCTCTTCATAAGGCTTTACTTCTATTACATACATTTTATTATTTGTTCTTTCTATTTTGTATTATCATTATTATATAATAGTTTGTATTAAGTAACTTACAATTAAAAAAATATTTTTATAATATTTATTTTACCAAATTTATTCTTGACACAATAAAGCATAATTTAATATTAAAATGTTTATAATATAACTTAAAATTTTATTGATATTATATATCTATTAAGTAACTTACAATTTAAAATATCCTTTTATCTAAATTCAATTAATATTAATTAGTAATATATGAATGTGGAATTTTAGTAACAGCTACATTAAATTTAAATCCAGAAAAATCTATTTAAAAATACTGCTAGGAATACAAATTCATGCAATTCTTTATATTTTTACTTAAATTTAATGCATACATTTCTATTTGAAATTATGAAAAATGAAATTTAAATTATTTAATATTGTATTTTGTATTTCAAACTTATTTATCTTAAAAAGCACAGTTAAGTTAAATAATATATATTTTAATGAATATAATTCATTAAAACAATGTTTTTTTTTTAATTGTTGAAATTGCCTCTTAATAAGGAGACTTAGAAAATGTGCTTCTTTTATTATTTATATTAGTTAATAAAAATTAATTAATTAACAATGTTATTTCTCAGTTCTTGTGCTGGTGAAGATCAATTCCAAAGTTTAAAAACCTGAATTCAGTTTCAATCTCATTCACAAAATTAAATTATCGAATTTAATAATTTTGACCGTTTCAACTATTTCTGGTATCAATAATTTCATTTCTTTCTATAAATTACTTAAATTTTATAAATTCACAATTAAAATTTATAATAATTATTATTAAATATTATTTTTGAGAGGTAAATTTCTGCATAGAGTTTCAGATGAGCTTCAACAATTTCGACAGAACATTTTAGTTTCGGCTGAGTTTCTACAATTTTAATTAAACCTGAAATTCTGAAGTATTTTGGAGTTCGTTTTTATCAAAATTAATCCTAACTGTCAAAGGCGCTCTATCATTTCCTACACAGGACTTCTTGCACTAATATTTAGTTAATAAAATTAATTAATTAAGTTAAAAAAGATATTCTAAAATATTATTGTCTCCAAAACTGTTTCTTTTAATTTTTTTTTAAAAAAAAAATTGATGCACTTTGAGATTTGCTATGTATTACCCAATTGCTTGCTTGTCGCATGCACTATCATCTTCATTGCTTGTTATTATTCGTTGTCAACCACAATTGTGTGAGCCAAGTCTTGAAAAAAAGACTCTAGATCTGATTGCCAATTGTCACGAAATGAATAATTTAGATTGGTAAAGTCAAATACAAATTAAATTTTAATACATTATTAACTAAATTTATAACATTATTTGTCCTCATTGATTTTTTTTTTTGAGCTTTAAAAATTTATATTTATTATTTTCAAAGAAATTTTTTTATAAGAGGTACTCCTTAAGTCAAATATTATAGACGATACTTCTTATTTTGAATGTGAATTTACAGACGTCATATCTACGCTAACTTTTATTTGTTATTTCTTTGATTGAACTAGAGTTAACACATCTAACTAATTTTAAGAATATTCACAATAATATGATGTTATGAGAAAACATTGATCTTAAAAATGGACAAAAATAAAAAATATTTAGATGATGGATTTTATTTAAATGCTAGATGTAATTAATTAGCTCTTAAATGAATGACTAGATGTAATTTTAATTATATGAGTTAATTTTAGTTGAGTTAAAATTACAGATAGCAAATGGAAGCTAGTTAGAAGTATGAGATGCTTCTTGTAAATTGATATTCAAAATAAGGGGTGTTTCTTGTAAATATTTATTTTAAGGGGGGCTGCATGTAAAAAGTCTTCTTTAAAGATGACAGATGTAAATTCCCCAATTTAAATATATCACCCTAAAATTTTATTTTTCTCAAAAAATATTATAAGAAATTATAAAGATTAACCTCTTATATTTAGAGCTAAATAATACATTATTATTTGATAAAGTGCAATAAAATAAATAATTAATATAATCGACCCTATTTATAATGAGATTAAAGTTTTATTATTATTGTGATTATTGTTGTTATATACATGTAATTTAAAACTTTATATTTATATGAAAGTTGTTTGTGATGATTTAATTGCTGAGTGATATCCCACGAAAAGAAAATCGTTGAAGCAATATGTGATTTTTGGCATATTTCTATGTTGAATAATAAATAATGGAGAGTCATAGGAATAAATAGTATTATATCAAAAATGATAGAAAGCTATAGGAAGAAATCATACTATATCAAAAATAGAGAAAATAATCCTAACTTATATTTGTAAATAACGTAATTTCAAATAATAAATATGCATTTTGGAATAATCCTATGAGGTTAATAATGAGAAATTTTATAGTTAAATATACTTGAGTCAGAGCAACATTGCATAATTGTTCTCCTAAAAAATACGTAAGACATTCTATTTTTAAAGCTGAAATAAATAATATCTCGATATTTGTATTACAATATTATAATATTTGAAGAGTTTTGATTTTTATCTTTGCACTAAAAATTTTCTACTCACATATTAATCACCTAAGTTCATTAATTATTAAGTATCATTAAAAACCCCTAATCGCTAATGTAAGTTGAAAATTGCATTAAAAGTATCCCCAAATGCTTATTTAAATTGAAATTCTATATGACTAACACTGACATCTTAATATGCACATACAAATTTTTGAGTGCTATGTATGGATAGGGTTGCTTATTGTCTCGGATCGGATTTGTTCATGCCTGAATCGGCAATTAGTTTTGAGCTAATCAACTAGGTCATTAGGTGAACTAGTTGAGAATCGATTCACCCATTAATTGTCTTTGAATTTATCGACTAAATACGCTTCTCCGTATTAAACTGATCTTTTAAGATGATCATGCAGAAAGAAATGGTTGACACTGTGCTACAATAGTCTCTAATTATTCTCACTTAGGAAAAATATTGATTTGGTAATAATACGAGATGCACACTACAAAAATATCTTAATATGCCATAGCTGATAAGATTGTAAATTGTTCTGTAGATCCCATTGACCAAGCAAGGAAGTTGAAATATTAGTTGAATTACAACTCGTTTAAATTAGTGAGCTTCATATCTAATAGTAGCAAACTAAAAAGTCCTCTTTTCCTTTAGCCATTAATTCTTGCTAAAGTCTATAGTCTATTAACAATTGTTTCTTTCATTCACTGGAAATTTTGCTCTTTTTTAGGACTGATGCATGCTACCACGTGCTCTTCTTGTTCTTGAATCTTAACCTTCTTATTGTAAAAAAAATTTGGAGAGTAATATAAGGAAATGACTTTTGCAAAAATTTCACAAAAATCTAACAATTAATATAGTATCACTTCACAAAAATTCAACAGAATCACAATAAAAAGTTTCAAGTATATAGAGCTTTTCTAGCATACATGGATCGAGAAAAGAAACTATGTAACATAAAAGAATGATTGCTTTCCAATATGATCTCTCGAATTTTTCTTCAATTTATGAGACTAAAATGCCCAAAGAGCAGGGATTATTCTAAAACTCTACAAATTTTTATAATATTTTAAAAAATTAATGAAAACAAATAATAACAATAAATCAAACTTAAGAACTATAACAGCGCATGAGCTATTTTTAAAAAAATTTAAGTCGAATATATTTTGCTGATAATTTTCATTAAATATTATGAGTTGTAGAAGGATAACTGCTCGATAAATTTAAGTGTATAAGTGCTCAAGTGATAATTAAACATAAATATTGTATTAATGTATCAAGTTATTTGTTATAATTATTTTATTATAGATATAAATAAATCTATATAAATTATTTTAAGGATATCATTTAGATGGTCTTACATAATTCATCTTTTAAAAAAAATTAATAAAAATTGAAAATTTAATTTTTTTCTCTTCTTTTACTTGCTTTGCACTAAAAAATTAAAATTTAAAATATAAATATTAATATTTTAAAATTATATTATAAAAATCAGTGAGGCAAATAATTGAAAATAATTTTACGGCATGCATACAAGTAAAATATTAGTAGTCGTGCTTTAATTGCGATGGGACGTTCAAAAGTACTACAAAGTTGTTGTAATTTCAGAAATCTAAATTGAACTTTTTTTAAAATTGATATCAATTTATAGTATTTTTTAAAACTTACAGATGTTGTTTGCCCTGATAAATAATTTTATTTTACATTATCATATTGTTTAATAAAAATATATTTTCATATAACCTTAATTTTAACTTTATCCCTATTTATTTAGCCATTTTAAAATTAACCTATTTAATTAACTTTAATCCAATATGTAACACCGCACGTAAAATTTAAAATAAAAAATTAATTTTATTTCACATTCTACACATACATTAAAATAATAATTAACTTAAAGAAGTTCAGTTACATATTTTAATATAATAATTAGCTTTATTTTTATATTATTTATAATTTTTAATAAAAAAATATAATTTAGTCTAAATTTAATTTAAATTTTATTAAAAATAATGAATTTTGCAGACAAACATACCCATAAAAACAATAAACTTTTGCAAGCAAATGAATAATTATTTATATATATGTAAAATATATATATGTATGTATTCATGCATGCATGTATAGATTAATATTTAAAAATTGTGCTAATCCAGTAAGTCAATTGCAATAATGAGGGCGTTGCCGTCGACGTTGCCGAGAGGATCCACGCTGGCTGCCGGCAACGTGTAGAATCCAGTTACAAGGACAAGCACTGCAGAGAAATGGGGAGGGAGATACTCCTCGGCCACAAATTGGACTATATAACTGACGGTGCCATCTGGTTTTAGCTTACAAGAAGCTCTCGACGGCTTTACGAGTTTGAGCAGTGCGAATGCTTCACGACTGTTGAACGCCAAAATCGCAGCCAGGCAGGCGTTCGTCTTCTGCCGAGCTACTAGACGGTAAGTGGTGATCCGCTCTATGCCCTCGACCGAGCCGCTGATGATGATCAGGAGGAGGAGGAGGAGGCCCACTGCCCCCCGGTAGCAGAGTCGGACGGAAGCCATGCATGGGCTAACAGAGCGAGGCGAAGTCGGATCGATCCAACCTGCAGATGGCCTTTAATTATATATATGGAGTACTCCACGCTACCCCTACGTCAGCTGTGCAAATTAAATAATATTTCTAAAATAATGAAAATTTACACATTTCAGTCTCCAAATTAGATATTTATATTTATCATTCCAAACTTTAAATACATAATAATTACTTTTTCATCAAATTGAGAGAAACCTAATCATTCATCTTATTAAAAAACATAAAAATTATTCTACTATTTATTATTACAAGAACGTATGAGATCATAATAAGTGTAAATATTTAATTTTAGGAATAGAATAAATATAAAAATTAAACTTCAAGGGTAGCATATGCATGTGTAAAGTTTTTTTAAAAATAATTACATAAAAAAATAATCAGTATTTGCTATTAGAAAATAATAATAAAAAATACTAATTGGAAGCAAAAATAGAAGAAAAATATAAGAAATAACGAATCACAATATAAACATGCATGCAATATAATAAAAATTAAATCGAATTGAATTAGTTGGCCAGCATGGGAGGACCGAATGTGCGTCAATAGCACTGTCCTTAGAATAAATCAAGCTCTTAGCTGCACTAGTTTGTATCTCTGTCTTCTACTATCGAGATATATGAATAATTTATTCTTTTATTTTAAACCATAAATGATTAATAAATAGAGATTTCTATAAAATTCTTCAAAAAAAATTATTCATTAAAAGTAAGCCTAAAACATATGTTAATTTACCTAAATGGTAAAAAAAAATTAAATAAAAAGTTACAATCGGTAAAAAATAAATATTTAAATATAATATTTAAATTAATAAAATAGTATTAATTAATTTTGAATTTATTATAACATTTGCAAGATGGTTCTCCAACACGTGGCACTGAGCTTCATTACCTTCATGTTTTTTGGTTGTATCAGCAGACAAAACTACCAATTTTGTTCAAAAAATAAAATTAAAAAAAAATTATGATAAGACAAAAATGGTCATCATCACCGCAACGACCGTCCGCACACAACGACCGCATTTGCAGGCTACAGGTGCATGCGCAGCCGTCCGATGGAGAGAGAAGAGATCAAGGGGAAGGAAGAGAAAGAAAATTTAGCCGATAAATAAAAGTAAAATTATAAAATATTTTATTATTAATATAGTTCTGTTGAGCTGGATCTAGCAACTGGCCAATAAGTTTAGAACTTTGTGTTAAATGTTTTTTAAAGTTAGAACTAATTTGCAATTAGTCCAGGCGGAAAACAATTTAGATGCTTTTAATATTCTTCCGCCGGCTTGAAATAATTAGATGCAGATACTCCAAAATCCATGTTTTGTTTTTCCCATAAATTCTCTCATTGTTCGTCACTCCCAAAGTGAAATATTATTAGAGAATCAAAATGTGTAAAAAGAAAAAGGAAAAAATAAATTGACACAGGAAAATAAGAGAAGGTAAATTATACCTGACATCTGAGTTTATGATATATTATTATGCAGATTTATATTTATTAAATTTTAATATTTGAATTTTATGAGTTTTAATATGATGTTAAATGAGTCATTTTTAAAATTATTTTATTATTAAAATTTTTTAAAATTTCTATTCTATCCCCTCTCTCTCATCCCTCTCACATTTCTCTTTCTCTCCGGTAGGGCTGCTAATAGCAGAGGGGCGGCTGAGGATGCCCACCTTCTCCCTCCTCTTTTTTCCCTCGTATTCTCTCTCTCTTTCGTTCTCTCTCCCTTCTCCCTCTCTCTCTACCACTCAACAAAAAAGGGATGGAGAGACCGCACGTCAAATAGAAAGAGAGACAGGAAGGTGCAAGCAACCTCCACTGTTGCAAGAGATGTGAGAGAGATGGGGTAGAGTACGAATTTTAAAATAATTTTAAAAAGACTCGTTTGAAAATTATAGATGTTAAAACTTAGAATCATAATATTAAAATTTTGAAAATATAAAATATGTGATAATATATTCTAAATTTAAGAACTCTTGTGTAATTTATCTTAAAAAATTACAAATCAATTTTAAAAGGCTTTTTAATTATTTAATTTTTAAAATTAAATATATATATATATATATATNTTTTAATTTGATTAATTATTAATATTATATATTTATAATCAAAGTTTATTTTTTTAATTCTTGATCATGTTAAAGTATAGTTAATTATTTAAATAATAATAATTTAAAGAATATAATTTATTCAAAATAACTATAGCTGGATCCAGCCGGCCACCCACGGAAAGACGACCCGATCCGATTTTTTTTATTATCAAATTTTGGACTTTTATGAATAATTACTTAACAAAGTCATTAAATTAATTAATCAAGTAAGAAGGGCATTTCTAAAATATTGTGTCCAAATGTCTTTAACTATAAAAAAAGAAAAATTATATATACACATATTTTTTTTTAAAATTTATTTAGGTGGCGTTTGATTCAATGTTATTTTAATGTTATGTTATGTTATTTAAAGAAAATAATTATTTAATTTAATAGTATTTATAAATAATTTTTAATTAGATTATAAAATTATTAGTCAAAAGAAGATATCTAGATGTTATGACATCTAAATTACATAATATAACACTAAGATAATAACGAATCAGATGCTCCCTTAAACGTACTATTCTTATTCATTCGTTGAATAAAATCAAATATTTTCAATTTATTCTTGAGCAGAGTTCAGATTGGCTTGTGATCACATCTTTTGACGGATCATATATATGAGTTAATTTCATGTTTGAAGCACTATAATCTGTGTTGTTTGTTACTTCTAGTCGTTAACTGCAATTGTTTCTGCCAAGTCTTTAAACGATTGCCAAAAGCTATAAAATATAAAATTTAGATTGGCAAGGTTAAATACAAATCAAAATTTAAATATATTATTAATTAAATTTGCACCATCATTTATCCTCATTGATTTTTACTTTTTGAGATTTTGACTTCCATTTCGAATTTAAAATTACCTATTTAAATAATCCTTCAAAAAGTTATCTATTTAAATGGAGGAAACTGCAAATTTTTATTTTACTCAAATATAAAAAATATTATAAAAACTGTAAAAATTGACTTTGTATACTTGGTCCTAATTAATGGTGAGCTGTTATTTCATAAATTATAATTATAAAAATAAATGATTTATGTAATTAACTTTATTAGTGAGATAAAAAATTTATTATTATTAATTATCCTATATGTAGTTTAAAAATTTATATTTACATGAAAACTAATTGTAATGTTCAAAGAAAGTAGAGAGTGATGTTCCAAGGAAAAAAATCTACTGAAATAATGTGCGACTTCTTATGGGATTCTAGCAGAATAATATAAGGTGAAAGAAAGCACAAAAATAAATCGTACGCATTAAAAATAGAGAGATGTTTCTGAGTTATATAAATAATTAACATGATTCAAAATAATAGAAATAAATTTTGAGATAAAATTATTTTATTATTAAAAATAATATTAAATATAAAAGCTTGTTTTATTTAATTATATATAGTAAGTGAAATAAAATTAATTTTTTAGATTAAGATTTGTCTATAATATAAAATGAAGTTAAATTTAAATGTTTAAAAATATTGATTAAACAATTTTAGAGAAATGTTGAGGTTGTTTTAGCTTTAATCAAATATGAAAAAAAAATATATAAGAATGGAAATTTATTTAGAAACAATAATTTCTAATTAAAAATAAATAAATGCATATGCCATTTTTGCATTAACTATGTCAATCTAAATTTTGATTGATTTATTGAGAATTGTGTTGTATGTGAAATAAAGTTGATTGATTAATGTTGAAATTTGTGTGAGATAAGATATAAAATAAATTTTTAAGTTTTTTTTTTAAATAAATGTAAGATTTTAGTCACGGCTAATTTTAGCCATGATTTTTAGCTCATTGCCAAACAGGGACTAAGGAAAATAAGGGATAGGATAAATTATACCTGGCATCTAAGTTTTTGATATATTATTATGCAGATATATATTTTTAAATTTTAATATTTTCATTTTATGAATTTTAATATAATATTAGCCATGATTTTATGAAATATATTCTTTGCATTATTTTTTGGAATGTTTTTTTTTATATTTTAAAATTTAGTTACTTAGTATTTTCTTGTCAAATATTTTGTTTCAGTAATACTCTAGTATATTGAATATGTGAAACAAATGATCATAACTATAAGCAAACTATTTCTATCAAAAAAAAATTATGAACAAACTAGAAAAAAAATTATTTTAATTCTCTTCATATGGCTTTACTTTTATTACAGACATTTTATTATTTGTTCTCTTCATTTTGTATTATCATTATTTATAACAGTTTGTATTAAGTAATTTACAATTTTAAAAATATTTTTATAATATTTATTTAACCAAATTTATTCTTGACACAATAAAGCAAAAATTAATATTAAAATATTTATAATATAACTTAAAATTTTAATGATATTATATATCTATTATCAAACTTTATTCTTGTTAATTGTCAATCAATTTAAAAAATCCTTTTATTTAAATTCAATTAATATTACTTAGTAATATATGAATGTAGGATTTTAGTAACAGCTACATTAAATTTAAATCCAGAACAATCTATTTAAAAATACTGTAATTAAGGTAAATTACAAATTCATGCAATTCTTTATATTTTTACTTAAATTTAATACATATATTTCTATTTTAAATTATGAAAAAAGAAATTTAAATCATTTTAATATTGTATTTTTTATTTCAAACTTATTTATCTTAAAAAGAACAGTTAAGTTAAATAATATATATTTTAATGAATATAATTCATTAAAACAATGTTTTTTTTTAATTGTTGAAATTGCCTACTAATAAGGAGACTTTGAAAATGTGCTTCTTTTATTAATTATATTAGTTAATAAACATTAATTATTTAAGTAACAATGTTATTTCTCAGTTCTTGATTGATCAGCATGGTGAAGATCAATTCCAAAGTTTAAAAACCTGAATTCAGTTTCAATTTCAATCACAAAATCAAATTATCGAATTCAGTAATTTCGACAATTTCAACCATTTTTGTATTAATAGTTCCACTTCTTTCTATAAATTACTTAAATTTAATTTTATAAATTCAAAATTAATTTTTTTAATAATTATTATTAAATATTATTTTTTACAGAGGTAAATTTCGGGGTAGAGTTTTAGAATTTCGGCTGAACTTTTTAGTTTCAGACGCATTTCTATGAATTTAACCAAAACTGAAATTTCGAAGCATTTTGGAGTTTGTTTTCATCGAAACTAATCCTATGTTGTCGAAGGCCGCTCTATCAATCCCTACACATGAGGACTTCTTGCACTAATATTTAGTTAATAAAATTAATTAATTAAGTTAAAAATGATATTCTAAAATATTATTGTCTCCAAAACTGATTCTTTTAATTTTTTTTTAAAAAAATTGATGCTCTTTGAGAATTGCTATATATTACCCAATTGCTTGCTTGTCGCACTATCATCTTCATTGCTTATTATTATTAGTTGTTAACCACAATTGTGTGAGCCAAGTCTTGAAAAAAATAGTCTACATCTGGTTGTCAACTGTCATAAAATGAATAATTTAGATTAGCAAAGTTAAATACAAATCAAATTTTAATACATTATTAACTAAATTTATAACATTATTTGTCCTCATTGATTTTTTTTTTTGAGCTTTAAAAATTTATATTTATTATTTTCAAAGAAATTTTTTTATAAGAGATACTTTTTAAGTCAAATATTATAGACGATACTTCTTATTTTGAATGTAAATTTACAGACAGCACATCTAAGCTAATTTTTATTTGTTATTTCTTTGACTGAACTAGAGTTAACACATCTAACTAATTTTAACCAAATCAGAGTTAACACATCTAACTAAAATTATAATCTAACTAATTTTAGGAAGATTTATAATAATTTGGTATTATGAAAAAACAGAGCTCTTAAAAATGGACAAAAATAAAAGATATTTAGATGATGGATTTTATTTAAGTGTTAGATGTAATTTAGCTCTTAAATGAATGATTAGATATAATCTTAATTATATGAGTTAATTTTAGTTGAGTTAAAAATACAGATAGCAAATGGAAGTTAGAAGTATGAGGTGCTTCTTGTAAATTGATATTCAAAATAAGGGGTGTTTCTTGTAAATATTTGTTTTATGGGGGGCTGCATGTAAAAAGTCTTCTTTAACGGTGAAAGATGCAAATTCCCCAATTTAAATATATTACCCTAAATTTTTATTTTTCCCAAAAAGATATTATAGGAAATTATAAAGATTAACCTCAAGCTTGGGTGTGTTTGTTTGTACGATTAAATTTAAGAAGGTTAAAATTAAATTTGGATAGAGATATTTTTTTATTGAAAGTTGTGAATAATATGAAATAAAGTTAATTATTATATTAGAATATGTGAGAGATGTGATATAAAGTTAGTTATTATGTTGAAATATGTGAAAGATGTGTTTAAGTTAGTTATTATTTTAGTAATATGTGTAGGATGTGAAATAAATTTAATTTTTAATATTAAATTTTATGTGTGATGTGATATGCCTGGTTAAAATTAAACCAGGTTAATTTTAAACTCCTAGACAAACGGGGCTTATATTTAGAGCTAAATAATACATTATTATTTTATAAAGTACAATAAAATAAATAATTATTATAATCAACCCCATTTATAATGAGATTAAAGTTTTATTATTATTGTGATTATTGTTGTTGTATACATGTAATTTAAAATTTTATATTTATATGAAAGTTGTTTGTAATGATTTAATTGCTGAGTGATATCCCACGAAAAGAAAATCGTTGAAGCAATATGTGACTTTTGGCATATTTTTATGTCGAATAATAAATAGTGGAGAGTCATAGGAGTGAATCGTATTACATTAAAAATGATAGAAAGCTATAGGAATAAATCATACTATATCAAAAATAGAGAAAATGATCCTAAATTATATTTGTAAATAACGTGATTTCAAATAATAAATATGCCTTTTGGAGTAATCCTATGAGATTAATAATGATAAATTTTATAGTTAAATATATATGAGTCAGAGCAACGTTGGATAATTGTTCTCCTAAAAAATACATAAGTCATTCTATTTTTAAAATTAAAATGAATAATATTTTTATATTTGTATTACAATATTATAATATTTGAAGTGTTTTGATTTTTATCTTTGCACAAAAAATTTTCTACTCACATATCAATCACCTAAGTTAATTATTTACCCTAGTATCATTAAAAACCCCTAATCGCTAATGTAAGTTGAAAATTGCAATAAAAGTATCCCCAAATGCTTATTTAAATTGAAATTCTATATAACTAACACTGACATCTTAACATGCACATACAAATTTTTGAGTGGATGCTTATTGTCTCGGATCGGATTTGTTCAAGCCTGAATCGGCAAGTTTCGAGCTAATCAACTAGGTCATTAGGTGAACTGGTCGAGAATCGATTCACCCATTAATTGTCTTTGAATTTATCGACTAAATGCACTTCTCCGTATTAAACTAATCTTTTTAAAATGATCATGCAGAAAGAAATGGTTGACAATGGGCTACGATAGTCTCTAATTATTCTCACTTAGGGAAAATATTGATTTGATAATAATACCAGATGCACACTACAAAAATATCTCATGCCATAGCCGATAAGATTGTAAATTGTTCTGTAGATCTCATTGACCAAGCAAGAAAGTTGAAATATTAGTTGAATTACAACTCGTTTAAATTAGTGAGCTTCATATCTAATAGTAGCACTAAAAAGTCCTCTTTTCCTTTAGCTATTAATTATTGCTAAAGTCTATAGTCTATTAACAATTGTTTTTTTCATTCATTGAAAATTTTGCTCTTTTTTAGGACCGATGCATGCTACCATGTGCTCTTCTTGTTCTTGATGCTTAACCTTTTTATTGTAAAAAAAATTGGAGAGTAATGTAAGAAAATAACTTTTGCTTATATGTATCACTTCACAAAAATTCAACAGAATCACAATAAAAAATTTCACGTATATAAAGCTTTTCTAGCATACATGGATCGAAAAAAAAAATTATGTAACATAAAAGAATGATTGCCTTCCAATATGATCTCGTGAGTGAGGTTTGGAGCCTCCAAACCGCGTGAGTGAGGTTTGGAGCCTCCCAAACCGCTTGAGTGAGGTTTGGAGCCCCAAACCTCGTAAGTGAGGTTTGGAGCCCCCCAAACCTCGTGAGTGAGGTTTGGAGCCTTCCAAACATCCTGCATGACCCTTGTTCAAACAGCTCTTCCAACCACATCGGGCACGATGTTTCTTAGCTATGTCTATCATTGTCAGCGTGCTCTGGCCATACCGTTTCTAAAGCAGCATGCTTCTTTCAGTCACGCAAATCAAAAGTCCGCATGTTCCAGCTGTCACGGATCCCCAGAAGCAGTACCAATATTAAAAGTTAGTTTCCTCCTCTAGCGGCTTTTGGTCCCTTCGGCGGCCGATAAGCGGCGCGAACCCAGAGCTTGTCCACCTCCTTTCCTCCGGAAAATCAGGATAAAGCTGTACCATCCGCTGCCTATAAAATACCAAAGAGCAAGCTTCAAGAAAAAAGAGAGATGACTCGCCCCCGGAGAGGACTCGCTCCAGCAAGAGCAAAATCTCTCCTCTATCACCTCTTATAAAACAGGAGCTTGAGAACAAAAAAAGCTCTCTCTTTCTCCTTCTTTATCTCTCTTTCTCCTTCTTTCTCTCTCTTCCTCTTGTAAGCTCTTTGTATTAGCCTTCACGGCTACCTTTTCCCATTAGTGAAATTTTTTCGCTGATCGCTCGGTGGACGTAGGGGATTTCCTCCTTGAATCACCGTAAATTATTGTGCGCTCTTCTGGATGCCACGAACTCTCTCTCTCTCTTAAGCCTCAACCATCAGGCTTACCTCTCTGCGCGCTGTCGTCTCTCGGGACTCTCTCTCTTTTTTGTGTTCCTTGGGATCTCCTACATCCTACGTCAACAAAAATATTGATTAAACAATTTTAGAGAAATGTTGAGGATGTTTTAGCTTTAATCAAATATGAATATATATATATATATATAAGAATGGAAATTTATTTAGAAACAATAATTTCTAATTAAAAATAAATAAATGCATATGCCATTTTTGCATTAAATTTAAACATAACTAATTATGTAGAATTTCTATAATCATATATTCTTTGCATTCTTTTTAGGTATGTCTTTTTTATATTTTAAAATTTAATTACTTAGTATTTTCTTGCCGAATATTTTGTTTCAATAATACTCTAATGTATTGGATACGTGAAATAGATGATCGTAACTATAAGCAAACTATTTCTATCAAAAAAAAATTTATGAGCAAACTAGAAAAAAAATATTTTAATTTTCTTCATAAGGCTTTACTTTTATTACATACACTTTATTATTTGTTCTCTTCATTTTGTATTATCATTATTATATAATAGTTTATATTAAACAATTTACAATTTTAAAAATTATTTTTATAATATTTATTTAACCAAATTTATTCTTGACACAATAAAGCATAAATTAATATTAAAATATTTATAATATAACTTTAAATTTTATTGATATTATATATCTATTATCAAACTTTATTCTTGTTAATTGTCAATCAATTTAAAATATTCTTTTATCTAAATCCAATTAATATTAATTAGTAATATATGAATGTAGGATTTTAGTAACAGCTACATTAAATTTAAATCCAGAAAAATCTATTTAAAAATACTGTAAGGAATTCAAATTCATGCAATTCTTTATATTTTTACTTAAATTTAATACATAAATTTCTATTTTAAATTATGAAAAATGAAATTTAAATCATTTTAATATTGTATTTTGTATTTCCAACTTATTTATCTTAAAAAGCATAGTTAAGTTAAATAATATATATTTTAATGAATATAATTCTTTAAAACAATGTTTTTTTTTAATTGTTGAAATTGCCTCCTAATAAGGAGACTTAGAAAATGTGCTTCTTTTATTAATTATATTACTTATTAAAAATTAATTAATTAATTAATTAATTTTAAAGTAACAATGTTATTTCTCTGTTCTTGATTGATCAGCAGGGCGAAGATCAATTCCAAAGTCTAAAAACCTGAATTCAGTTTCAATCTCATTCACAAAATTAAATTATCGAATTCAATAATTTTGACAGTTTCAACTATTTTTGGTATCAATAATTTTAATTTTTTTATAAATTACTTAAATTTTATAACTTCACAAATAAAGTTTTTAATAATTATTATTAAATATTATTTTTGAGAGGTAAATTTCTGCATAGAGTTTCAGATGAGCTTCAACAATTTCGACAGAACATTTTAGTTTCGGCTGAGTTTTTACAATTTTAATCAAAACTGAAACTCTGAAGTATTTTAGTGTTCGTTTTCATCAAAATTAATACGAACTGTCAATGGCGCGCTCTATCATTTCCTACACAGGACTTCTTGCACTAATATTTAGTTAATAAAATTAATTAATTAAGTAAAAAAAATATTTCTAAAATATTGTCTCTAAAACCAATTCTTTTAATTTTAAAAAAGAAAAAATTGGATGCTCTTTGAGGTTTGATATATATTATTCAATTGCTTGCTTGTCGCACTTTCATCTTCATTGCTTGTTGTTATTAGTTGTTAACCACACCACAATTATGTGAGCCAAGTCGTGAAAAAAATACTCTAGATCTGATTGCCAATTGTCATGAAATGAATAATTTAAATTAACATAATTAAATACAAATCAAATTTTAATACATTATTAACTAAATTTATAGCAATATTATTTGTCAGTCATTGACGTTTATTTTCTGAGCTTTAAAAATTTATATTTGTTATTTTCAAAAAAAAAATTATAAGAGGTACTCCTTAAATCAAATATTATAGGTGATACGTTTTATTTTGAATGTGAATTTACAGACAGCATATCTAGTCTAACTTTTATTTGTTATTTCTTTGATTGAACTAGAGTTAACACATCTAACTAAGATTACATCTAACTAACTTTAAAAGTATTCACAATAATATAACGTTATGAGAAAAAAGAAATCTTAAAAATGGACATAAATAAAAGATATTTAAATGATGGATTTTATTTAAGTGCTAGATGTAATTTAGCTCTTAAATAAATGAGTAGATGTAATCTTAATTATATGAGTTAATTTTAGTCGAGTTAAAATTACAGATAGCAAATGGACATGTAAATTCCCCAATTTAAATATATCACCCTAAAATTTTATTTTCCCCAAAAAGATATTATAAGAAATTATAAAGATTAACCTCTTATATTTAGAGCTAAATAATGCATTATTATTTGATAAAATATAATAAAATAAATAATTAATATAATCGACCTTATTTATAATGAGATTAAAGTTTTATTATTATTGTGATTATTGTTGTTTTATACATGCATGTAATTTAAAATTTTAAATTTTTATGAAAGTTGTTGTGATTATTGTTGTTGTATACATGCATGTAATTTAAAATTTTAAATTTTTATGAAAGTTGTTTGTGATGATCTAATCGCTAAGTGATAGCCCACGAAAAGAAAATCGTTGAAGTAATATGTGACTTTTGACATATTTCTAGGCCGAATGTTAAATAGTGGAGAGTCATAGAAATGAATCGTATTACATCAACATGATAGAAAGCTATGGGAATGAATCATACTATATCAAAAATAGAGAAAATGATCCTAACTTATATTTATAAATAACGTGATTTTAAATAATAAATATGCCTTTTCGAAAAATCCAATGAGGCTAATAATGAGAAATTTCATAATAAAATATATTTGAGTTAGAGCAATGTTGGATAATTGATCTTCTAAAAAATATTTATGTCATATAGTTTCTAAATCTAAAATGAATTATATCTTTGTATTTGTATTACAAAATTACAATATTTGAAGAGTTCTGATTTTTATTCTTGCACTAAAACTTTTCTTTCTTACATATCGATCACCTAAGTTCATTAATTATTTACCCACGTGTCATCCCTAATCGTTATTAATTGTAATTTGTAAGTTGAAAATTGCATTAAAAGTATCTCCAAATGCTTATTTAAATTGAAATTCTATATAACTAACACTGACATCTTAACATGCACATAAAAATTTTTGAGTGCTATGTATGAATAGCATTGCTTATTGTCTCGGGTCAGATTTGTTCATGCCTGAATCGGCAAGTTCCGAGCTAATCAACTAGATCACTAGGTGAACTGGTTGAGAATCAATTCACCCATTAATTGTCTTTGAATTTATCGACTAAATTTTTTTTATTGCGCTTCTCCGTATTAAACTGATCTTTTTAAGATGATCATGCAGAAAGAAATGGTTGACAATAGGCTACGATAGTCTCTAATAATTCTCACTTAGGGAAAATATTGATTTGATAATAATACTTGATGCACACTACAAAAATATCTCGTGCCATAGCCGAAAAGATTGTAAATTGTTTTGTAGATCCCATTCACCAAGTAAGAAAGTTGAATCACGTATAGAGCTTTTCTAATATTCATGGATCGAGAAAAGAAACTATGTAACATAAAGGAAGGATTAATTGCCTTCCAATATGATCTCTCGAATTTTTATTCAATGTATGAGACTAAAATGCCCAAAGAGCAGGGATTATTCTAAAACTATACAAATTTTTATAATATTTTAAAAAATTAATGAAAATAAATAATAACAATAAAACAAACTGCTTCATCATTTCTTTAGAAACAATAACAGCGCATGAGCTATCTTTAAAAAAATTTAAGCCGAATATATTTTGCTGATAATTTTCATTAAATTGTAGAAGGATGACTCCTCGATAAGTTTAAGTGTATGTGTGCTCAAATGATAATTAAACATAAATAATGTATAAATGTATTGAGTTATTTATTATAATTATTTTATTATATATATATATATATATAAATCTATATAAATTATTTTAAGGATATCATTTAGATGATCTTACAAAATTCATCTTCTAAAAAAAAAAAAAAAAATTTAAAATTTAATTTTTTTCTCGTTTTACCTTTTTTGCACTAAAAAATTAAAATAAAAAATATAAATATTAATATTTTAAAATTATATTATAAAAATCAATGAGGTAAACAATTGAAAATAATTTTACGGTATGCATACCAGTAAAACATTAGTAGTAAAGCCTTAATTGGGATGGGACATGCAAAAGTAGTACAAAGTTGTTGTAATTTCAGAAATATCTAAATTAAATTTTTTTAAAAATTGAGATCATCTTACGATATCCTTTTAAGCTCACATATGTAGTTTACCCTGATAAATAATTTTATTTTATGTCATCACAATTTTTAATAAAAAATATCTTCATATGACTTTAATTTTTACTTTATCCCTATTTATTTAGCTATTTTAAAATTACCTATTTAATTTACTTTAATCCATAAAATAACATCACACATGAAATTTAAAATAAAAAATTAATCTTATTTCACATTTTACAGATATATTAATATAATAATTAACTTTATTTTCACATCACTCATAAATTTTAATAAGAAAAAATATAATTTTTTCTAAATTTAATTTAAATTTTATTAAAAATAATGAATTTTGCGAATAAATTAACATACCCATAAAAATAAGAAACATTTGCAAGCAAATAAATAATTATATGCATGAAGGCATGTATAGATTAATATTTAAAGAATTGATGGAATGTAAAATTGAAGAAGGATTGGTTCTATAAATTTTGTGAGAATGATAAAGTGAGGGTGTTGCCGTTGACGTTGCCGAGAGGAATAAGAGGATCTTGTCCGGCTGCCAACAAATCGTAGGTCGCTTTTGCAACCCCCACGAAGGGCTTATCATGAATTTTATCCATATGAAACACGGCGGCCACAAATTTGACTTCATAACTCCAGGTGCCATGCAATTCCTTACAAGAAGCTTCCCTCGGCATGACGAGCGAGAGCAGATAGGGTATTCTGTGTTCCACGGCGAGAGTGTTCAACGCCCGAATCGCAGCCAGACAGGCGTCCGTCAGCTGCTGAGTTGCTAGATGGTGAACGGTCGACCTCCAGCCCTCGCCCGACGGCGATCTGGCCGCATTGGCCGACCCTGTCGCCGAGCCGCTGATGATGATCAGGAGGAGGAGGAGGAGGAGGCCCGCTGCCGCCTGCAGGTAGCTCATGAGTCGGACGTTCCCGACGGAAGCCATGCATGGGCTAACAGAGCGAGGCGAAGTCGATCGGATCGATCCAACCTGCAGATGGCCTTTCATATATGGAGTACTGATCCACGCTACCCCTACTTAGCTGTGAAAATTAAATAATATTTCTAAAATTAATTAAAATAACAGAAATTTACTCATTTCACTCTCCCCAAATTAGATATTTATATTCATAATTCCAAACTTTAAATACATAATTATAATCATCATCCATTCATCAAATTGAGAGAAACCTAGTCATTCATCTTATCAAAAATGATAAAAATTTTACTATATATTATTACGAGAAAATATAAGACAATAAGAGTAAATATTTAAATTTAAAGATAAAATGAATACAAAATTAAATTTTAAGTGTAGCATGTGTAATTGTTTTTTTAAAAATAATTACATAAAAGATAATTAGTATTTAATTGTTGTTAGAAAATTATAATTAATAATTGGAAGCAAAAATAGGAGAAAAATATACGAAATAACGTATTATAAAATAACATGCATGCAATATAATAGAAATTAAATCAAATTGCATTAGTTGGCCTTCATGGGAGGACCAAAAGTGCGTAGTTTGCATCTCTTTTTTTTGCTATCGAGATATATATATAATTTGTTTTCTTACCTTAATCACGTGTGTTTCATAAATAATGATTAATAAATACGATACAAAGAGATTTCTATAAAATTTTTCAAAAAGATTTATTCATTAAAAGTAAGCCTAAAACATATGTTAATTTACTTAAATGGTAAAAAAAAAAAAAAAAAAAAGTTACAATAGGTAAAAAATAAAATCTTCATTTTTTTTTGGTTGTATCAGCAGACAAAACTACCAATCTTGATGAAAAGATAAAATAAAAAAATTTATGATAAGACAAAAATGGCCATCATCACCGCAACGGCCGTCCGCACACAACGACCGCGTTTGCAGGCTGCAGGTGCATGCGCAGCCGTCCGATGGAGAGAGAAGAGGTCAAGGGGAACGAAGAAAAAGAAAATTTAGCGGATAATTGTAAAATATTTTATTATTAATATAGTTCTGCTGAGCTGGATCTAGCAACTTAACTGGCCAATAAGTTTAGAACTTTGTGTTAAAAACTTTTTAAAATTAGAACTAATTTGCAATTAGTCCAGGCGGAAAACAATTTAGATACTTTTAATATTCTTCCGCCGGCTTCAAATAATTAGATGTAGATACTCCAAAATTCATGTTTTATTTTTCTCATAAATTGTCTCAGTGTTCGTCACTCCCAAAGTGAAATATTACTAGAGAATCAAAATGTGTAAAAAAGTAAACTGATACTAAAAAAAATAAAAGATAGGGTAAACTATATTTGGCATTTGAGTTTTTGATATATTATTATCCAGATTTATATTTTTAAAATTTTAACATTTAAATTTTATGAATTTTAATATAAAATTAGCAATTCTTAAAATTATTTTATTATTAAAAATTTTAAAAATTTCTATTCTGTCCCCTCTCTCATCCCTCTCATCTTTCACTCTCTCTTTGGTAGGGCTACTAACAGCAGAGAGGCGGCTGGGGACACCCACCTTCTCCCTCGTATTCTCTCTCTCTCTACCACTTAGCAAAAAAGGATGAAGGGATTACATGTTAGAGAAAAAAAGAGATAAAACAAGGAGAGAAGGGAAGGTGCAAGCAACCTCCACTGTAGCAAGAGAGGTGAGAGAGAGGGGCGGTAGAGTATGAATTTTAAAATAATTTTAAAAAGTCTTATTTGATAATTATATATATTAAAACTTAAAATCACAATATTAAAATTTTGAAAATATAATCTTATGTGATAATATATTCTAAATTTAAGAATTCATGTTTAATTTATTCTAAAAAATTATAAATCAATTTTAAAAGGCTTTTTATTTATTTAAATTTTAAAATTAAATATATATATATATATATATATTATTTTATTTGTAATTATAAACTGCATATTCTGCAATAAATTAGAGAAAATCTATCTTTTTATTTTATGACAAGAATGAAAAATCAATTCATTCATTAATATAACAAGTATATTTTATTGTCAAAGCATCTGATGAATTATTAAAAGTATGGCCTGATTCATTGATAAATATTATTAATTTTAAATTTTAATTTGATCAATTATTAATATTATATATTTATTATCAAAGTTTATTTTTTAATTCTTGATTATGTTAAAGTATAGTTAATTATTTAAATAATAATAATTTAAAGAATATAATTTATTCAAAATAACTATAGCTGGATCCAGCCGGCCACCCACGGATAGACGACCCGATCCGATTTTTTTTTATTATCAAATTGTTATCTTTTATGAATAATTAGTTAACAAAGTCATTAAATTAATTAATCAAGTAAGAAGTTTATTTCTAAAATATTGACTCCAAGGCCAATGCTTTTAACTATAAAAAAAGAAAAATTACATATATACACATATTTTTCTTTAAAATTTATTTATGTCATTATGGTTACATTAAATATTACATACATACAATACAAGTTAATATCAATTATAAATAAATAAAATATGCATAATATTTCATATGTAGACTATCATTATTGGATACTCTATTAATGTAATCCTGCCATAACGAGCTCAAATATTTTGGTTGCCATTGTCGGATGATCAATCATGGCTTACAACCATACTGTCACTCACTGTTGTCGGCCATCCGTCATGCAACCTGCCATTAACCACTAGGTGTTGCCCTTGCCATCTCCGGACGCCACTATAAGTATTTGAGTTAAGTTAACTGCAGTTTAACTAAAGTAACATTGACGAAATAATAATATTGTAATATTAAAGTTTATATGGAGGCATGTATGTAAATATAATTTTTCAAAATGATGCATATGTAACTGAAGCTAAAAGAAATTGTTGACTTTTAGAATTTGTTATATATGACTAGGGCAGTAATTTTGCTGAAGATCAAATAGAGTGACTCGATTCAAATGAGATAATTTACATGCGATTTTATGGTTCGAGATTTTTATTAACCCAACTGACATAGGATTGAATAAAGAGGGCACATAATTGAATCGATTAAAAAAATAAAAAATATTAAACATAAATTTTTATATATTTATAATTAAATTTAATATTTTAGTTTTTTTTTGTAATATTCTGACAGAAGGTTTAATTAGAATTTTTTTTGTAAAATTTATTCAAATCATATTTATTATAGATTATTTTTCTTTGCTTTTATTTTAAACATTAGATCATGACAAATAGTATTAAATTGATAAAACGAATAAATACAATAATTTATAGAAAAAAAAATTGACTAAAATATCAAAAATTAATCAAAGACGGGTTGACCAACTTTGGCTCAAATCTATCTTGAATCAATAGCAAATAAATAAGACCTAACTCAAATCAAATTCTTCTTATTCATTCGTTGAATTAAATCAAATATTTTAAATTTATTCTTGAACATAGCTAGGTCACATTGGCTTGAGATCGCATCGCTGATGGCCGGCTCAGTTTGGTAATAAGAAAAAAAAGAAGATTTGGTTGAAATTTTTAGTGATTTTTGATAAATGTGTATGATGTGAAATAAAGTAAATTGGTTATATTAAAAATTGTGTATGATGTGAAATAAAATTGATTGATTTATTGAGAATTGAGTTGGATGTGAAATAAAGTGATTGTTTAATGTTAGAATTTGTATGAGATGAGATATAAAATAATTTTTTAAGTTTTTTTTAAAATAAATTTAAGATTTTGACCAATTTTAGCCATAATTTTTAGTCCATTGCCAAACAGAGCCTATATGTATGACTTAAATTCCATGTTTGATGCACTATAATCTTCACTGCTTGTTACTTCTAGTCGTTAACCACAATTGTTTGAACCAAGTCTTTAAAAAATTGCCAAAAGCCATAAAACGAAAAATTTAGATTGGCAAGGTTAAATACAAATAAAAATTTAAATACATTATTAATTAAATTTGCATCATCATTTAATATACTCATTGATTTTTACTTTTTGAGATTTTGACATTCATTTCCACTTTAAAATTATCTATTTAAATAATCCTTCCAAAAATTATCTATTTAAATGGAGGAAACTTCAAATTTTTATTTAATTTAGCCATGTAAAAGAGAAAAAACAATTAGACCAAAAATATAAAAAAATTTATAAAAACTGTAAAAATCGACTTTTTATACTTGGTCCTAATTAATGGTGAGCTATTTTTTCATAAATCACAATAAAAATAAATGATTTATGTAATTGACTTTATTTAGTGAGATATAAGTTTTGATATTATTAATTGTCATATATGTGTAGTTTAAAAATTTATATTCACATGAAAATTATTTGTAATGATTCATGTTCAAAGAAAGTGGAGAGTGATCGATCGGTGATGTTCTAAGGGAAAAGAATCTACTGGAATAATGTACGACTCCATATGAGCTTCTGGCAGAATAATACGAGGTGAAAGAACTACAAAAATAAATGGTACTACATTAAAAATAGGGAATTCTTGAGAGTTATATATATAAATAATTAACATGATCCAAAATAATAGAAATTACATTTGAGATAAATTATTTTAATATTAAAAAAAATATTAAATATAAATTTTTTTAATTTAACTATATATAGTAAGTAAAATAAAATTAATTTTTTAAATTAAAATTTGTCAATAATATAAAATAAAGTTAAATTTTAATATTTAAAATATTGATTAAACATTTTTAGAGAAATGTTGAGGATGTTTTAGCTTTAACCAAATATGAAAAAAAAAATATAAGAATGGAAATTTATTTAGAAACAATAATTTCTAATTAAAAATAAATAAATGCATATGCCATTTTTGCATTAAATTTAAAAATAACTAATTATGTAGAATTTCTATATAATCATATATTCTTTTTATTATTTTTTGGTATGTCTTTTTTATATTTTAAAATTTAGTTACTTAGTATTTTTTTGTCGAATATTTTATTTTAATAATTCTCTAATATATTGGTTATGTGAAATAGATGATCCTAACAATAAGCAAACTATTTCTATCAAAACAAAAATTATGAGCAAACTAGCAAAAAACTATTTTAATTCTCTTCATAAAGCTTTACTTTTATCACATACATTTTATTATTTATTCTCTTCATTTTATATTATCATTATTATATAATAGTTTATATTAAGTAATTTACAATTTAATAAATATTTTTATAATATTTATTTAACCAAATTAATAATTCTTGACACAATAAAGCATAAATTAATATTAAAATATTTGTAATATAACTTAAAATTTTACTGATATTATATATCTATATATTATCAAACTTTATTCTTGTTAATTGTCCATCAATTTAAAATATCCTTTTATCTAAATTCAATTAATATTAATTAGTAATATATGAACGTGGGATTTTAGTAACAGCTACATTAAATTTAAATCCAGAAAAATCTATCTAAAAATACTGTAATTAGGAATACAAATTCATGCAATTCTTTATATTTTTACTTAAATTTAATACATATATTTCTATTTTAAATTATGAAAAATGAAATTTAAATCATTTTAATATTGTATTTTGTATTTCAAACTTATTTATCTTAAAAAGTACAGTTAAGTTAAATAATATATATTTTAATGAATATAATTCATTAAAACAATGTTTTTTTTTAATTGTTGAAATTGCCTCCTAATAAGGAGACTTTGAAAATGTGCTTCTTTTATTAATTATATTAGTTAATAAAAATTAATTAATTAAGTAACAATGTTATTTCTCAGTTCTTGATTGATCAGCATGGTGAAGATCAATTCCAAAGTTTAAAAAGCTGAATTCAATTTCAATTTCAATCACAAAATTAAATTATCAAATTCAGTAATTTCGACAATTTCAACTATTTTTGATATTGATAATTCCATTTCTTTCTATAAATTACTTAAATTTATAAATTCAAAATTAGTTTTTTTTAGTGATTATTATTAAATATTATTTTTGAGAGAGGTAAATTTCGGGGTAGAGTTTTAGATATGTTTCAAGAATTTAGGCTGAACTTTTTAGCTTCGGTCACATTTCTACGAATTTAACCAAAACTGAAACTCTGAAGTATTTTGGAGTTCGTTTTCATCAAAATTAATCCGAATTGTCGAAGGCGCTCTATCATTTTCTACACAGGACTTCTCGCACTAATATTTAGTTAATAAAATTAATTAATTAAGTAAAAAAATATTCTAAAATATTATTGTCTCTAAAACTGATTCTTTTAATTTTCAAAAAGAAAAAATTGGATGCTCTTTGAGATTTGCTATATATTATTCAATTACTTGCTTGTGGCATTTTCATCTTTATTACTTATTATTATTAGTTGTTAATCACAATTGTGTGAGCCAAGTTTGAAAAAAAGACTCTAGAACTGATTGCCAACTGTCAGGAAATGAATAATTTAAATTGGCAAAGTTAAATACAAATCAAATTTTAATATATTATTAACTAAATTTATAACATTATTTGTCCTCATTGATTTTTTTTTTAGCTTTAAAAATTTATATTTATTATTTTCAAAGAAATTTTTGTATAAGAGGTACTCCTTAAGTCAAATATTATAGATGATACTTCTCATTTTGAATGTGAATTTACCGACATTTAACTCTCCAAATTAATTACATATTTATATTTATCACTTCATATTTTTTACCTTAATCACGTGTGTGTAATAAATAATGATTAATAAATACGATACAAAGAGATTTTTATAAAACTCTTCAAAAAGATTTATTCCTTAAAAGTAAGTCTAAAACATATGTTAATTTACTTAAATGGTAAAACAAAATTAAATAAAAAGTTACAATCGGTAAAAAATAAAATCTTCATTTTTTTTGGTTGTATCAGCAGACAAAACTACCAATTTTGATGAAAAAAATAAAATAAAAAAATTATGATAGGACAAAAATGGCCATCATCATCGCAACGGCCGTTCGCACACAACGATCGTGTTTGCAGGCTGCAGGTGCATGCGCAGCCGTCCAATGGAGAGAGGAGATCAAGGGGAAGTAAGAAAAAGAAATTTAGCGGATAAATAAAAGTAAAATTGTAAAATATTTTATTATTAATATAGTTCTGCTGAGCTGGATCTAGCAACTGGCCAATAAGTTTAGAACTTTGTGTTAAAAACTTTTTCAAATTAGAACTAATTTGCAATTAGTCCAGGTGGAAAACAATTTAGATACTTCTAATATTCTTCCGCCTGCTTGAAATAATTAGATGCAGATACTCCAAAATTCATGTTTTGTTTTTCCCATAAATTAATCATTGTTCATCACTCTCAAAGTGAAATATTATTAGAGAATCAAAATGTGTAAAAAGAAAAAGAAAAAAATAAATTGACACTAAGGAAAATAAGAGAGAGGGTAAATTATACCTGGCATCTGAGTTTTTGATATATTATTACACAGACTTATATTTTTTAAATTTTAATATTTGAATTTTATGAATTTTAATATAATATCAAATGAGTCATTTTTAAAATTATTTTATTTTTAAAATTTTTAAAAATTTCTATTCTATCCCCTCTCTCTCATCTTTCTCTCTCTCCGGTAGAGCTGCTAATAGCGGACCGCACATCAGATAGAAGGAGAGACAAAACTAAAAGGGAAGGTGCATGCAACCTCCACTGTCGCAAGAGAGGTGAGAGAGAGGGGGTAGAATAAGAATTTTAAAATAATTTTAAAAAGACACATTTGATAATTATATATATTAAAACTTAGAATCACAATATTAAAATTTTGAAAATATAAACTTAAATGATAATATATTTTAAATTTAAGAACTCATGTGTAATTTGTCCTAAAAAATTACAAATTAATTTTAAAAGGTTTTTTATTTATTTAATTTTTAAAATTAAATATTTATATATATTATTTTATTTGTAATTATAAACTGCATATTCTGCAATAAATTAGAGAAAATCTATCTTTTTATTTTATCACAAGAGTGAAAAATCAATTCATTCATTAATATAAAAAGTATATTTTATTGTCAAAGCATGTGATGAATTATTAAAAGTATGGCCTGATTCATTGATAAATATTATTAATTTTAAATTTTAATTTTATTAATTATTAATATTATATATTTATAATCAAAGTTTATTTTTTTAATTCTTGATCATGTTAAAGTATAGTTAATTATTTAAATAATAATAATTTAAAGAATATAATTTATTCCAAAATAACTATAGCCGGATACCGCCGGCCACCCACGGATAGACGGCATGCTGTCACCCACTTTTTTACTTAATTAATTAAGTAAAAAAATATTTCTAAAATATTATCTCCAAAACTAATTCTTTTAATTTAAAAAAAAAAATTGATGCTCTCTGAGATTTACTATACATTACCCAATTGCTTGCTTGTCGCACTTTTATCTTCATTGCTTATTATTATTAGTTGTTAATCACACCACAATTGTGTGAGCCGAGGCTTGAAAAAAATACTCTAAATTTGATTGCCAATTGTCATGAAATAAATAATTTAGATTGACATAATTAAATACAAAAAAATTTAATACATTATTAACTAAATTTATAGCATTATTTGTCAGTACGTCATTGACGTTGATTTTCTGAGCTTTAAAAATTTATATTTGTTATTTTCAAACATTTTTTTTTTACAAGAGACATCTCTTAAATTAAATATTTACAGACGATACTCTCTATTTTGAATGTAATTTATAAACAACACATCCACGCTAATTTTTATTTGTCAGTTCTTTAACCAAATCAGAGTTAACACATCTAGCTAAAATTATATCTAACTAATTTTAGGAAGATTCATAATAATTTGGTATTATGAAAAAACAGAGATATTAAAAATAGACAAAAATAAAATATATTTAGATGATGGATTTTATTTAAGTGCTATGTGTAATTTGAGGTGAAAGAAGACAAAAATAAATCATACTATATTAAAAATAGTGAGATATTTTTGAATTATATAAATAATTAACATGATTCAAAATGATAGAAATATCTTTTGAGATAAACTTATGTGGCTAATGATTAAAAATTTATAATTAAATGTATTTGAGCTGGAATGACATTCAAATAAGTATTCTCATAGAAAGTATGCAAGTTAAGTAGCTTTTTAAAGTTAAAATAATTAAAATCTCTATATTTACATAATGAAACATTAGATTATTCAAAAAAAGTTTTGATTTATATCCATTCACCAAAAATTTTCTATTCACAAATCAATTACCAAGCTTTATTAATTATTTACATATGTCATTGAAAGATATCTAATCTCTTATGTAAGTTGAAAATTGCATTAAAAATATCCCTAATTATTTTTGTAAATATCAAAAAATAGTCATCCCTATTTTAATTTGTCATTCATCGAAAAACTTTCATTGTTTTTTATTTTGTGGTATCTGTTACTTGATTTCAGCAATCATTATCAATGAACTTTTGCATTTTTTTGTGGTCATTTAAAATTTATTAGTAAAAATAAAACTTCTCATTGTGAGATATTAAAAATATTTTTTATTTTCTAATTTAATTTTTAATTGATGACACAAATATTTATAAGTGTTAAATCTTGTTATTTTCTAATTGAATTTTAAACTTAAATTGAAACAAATGAAATGAAAGATTAAAAGGAAAAATAGAAGGATAATAGTTAAAAAATGAGAGAGTTTGAGCTATAAAAACTGCATTGTACTGGGGCAAAATCGGTAAAAAGCATAATTTTTAACGGTTTCCTCTGGGAACTAATTCAGTATTATTAAACTTTGGACCCATTTAGGGTGAACCTTCTACCTCAAACCCCCAAATGAAATTTATCCAAAGAAGGCTTTTTGTTCAATATTATTTTAATATTATATTATATTATTTATAAAAATTAATTATTTTATTTAATTACATCTATAAATAATCTTTTATAAAATTATAAATTTATTAATATCATATAATATCTACATTATATGATATAATGCCAAGATAATAATGAACTAAACACACTTTAAATAAGTAGTGACACAATGTAATATGATTTAGCAGGCTTTTGAGGTCGACTTTAAATTTCATGCAGATTCAAACAAATAAAAACATATCATTTAAGAATTAAGTATTAAAAATTTCTATTTTAAACTAAAATATAAAAACAATTTAAAGTTATAATAGCAATTAAAAATACTTAAATTTTATTTTTTTATTTTTAAAATAAAAATTTAACCGTTTAACTTAATAAAATTGGTTGAAAAGAACTTGCTTAAACAAAATTTTAGATGAGAGGGGCTTAAATAGTATAGTTTTATTTGTGTAGACTTATATGAAATCTTGAGTTTACTTGAGGAGCCCAATGTAATTACCAATGCTTTACTTTGTGGAAGGAGCGGGAAAATAGAAAGCACAGCGCCTTTTTTTCGAAGCAAAATGGCGGGAAATGTCTCTCCCTCTATCTCTTTCTAGGCATAAAAATCCCACTTTTGATGAACTTCCCCTTCTCAACCTTCTGCCCCCCGTCTCTCTGGCTATCAAGAAGCAAAATCGGGCGAGAAATCCGGTTTCAGAAGATGGGAATTCCTAATCTCCTACGCTTTATGAAACCCTTCATCGAGCCCATCCACATCAAGAAGTATTCCGGCAGAAGGGTAAGCGAAATCTTCCCGGCACAGCTCGTTGCACCCTGTGATTTTGACATATCTCACGAATTCCTTTGTTTTTTGCTACAATTTGATCGGTAGGTTGGCATCGATGCCTACTCCTGGCTTCACAAGGGAGGTGAGACTCGCTTTTCTCTGTTCACCAAGCTCAACGCAGGGGTTTCTGATATTTCGCTTATTTTATTCTCATACGCAGCTTATTCTTGTAGTATGGAGCTCTGCCTTGGATCCAAGGGCGATGGCGCTAGGCGTTACCTCAAGTACTTTATGCACCATATTAATCTTCTTCGGCATTATAATATCACTCCTGTTGTGGTTTTTGATGGTGGCAACATCCCCTGCAAGTCTGCCACTGAGCTCGAGCGTAACAAGTAAGTTCGGCAGTTTCGTTTTTGATTGCTGAGAGCTATTATAAGCCTGATATTGAAGCAATATCACTTTCATGGTGTAAATTCTTTTATGCTTTACCTTTTTTGTTTCTTGATTCAGGAGAAGGGAAACTAATCTTGCTTTGGCTAAAGAGAAGATGAAGGAGGGGGATATTACTACTGCAGTTGAATTATTCCAAGTATTGTAAATCCCCATTCTGTACCACATATTTGATTATCAGCCACTTTCTTTGTGTCTGTCTGCTGGCTGCCTTATTAAATGACCAATTTTTGTTTAGACTTAAATATGGACATTTCAAAAATTTCCCTTTTGTTTCTTAAACTTAGTGATCTGGTTTTTTAGGGCTTTACTGTACGCTAAAACTCTCTAAATCTTAACTTTAATCAACAATTTTCTTAGCATGAACATTCAGCAATTTGGTAATCCTTGAAAACTGTTTTAGGAGTAAATCTGTATTGACTGTTTGAGCCTTCTTGACTGCTACTGGTCTCTTCATGGTTGTAATACTCATATCAGCTTTGTTTACATTAAGATCTTGACATTTGTGTGATATTTGTCTGATCCATCATCAATATGTGGGCTGAAGCGTCAAACTTACACTCACTGCTCAAGCATCTTGCAATATATAGGCATTTTCCATTGCTTCTTTTACCTTTCGTCTTATTATATTTGCTTTATGTTGCACATACTGTGTTTTGTTATCCACAATCTTCTTTGTTTGAGTTCATGCTTAACAGATTAGCGCACTCCTTGATGGCCTAGTATAATGATCCATTTAGAAGCTTTTTGAAATGAACTAATGGTTAGTTGTGCTAATTATCCTTAGCTTGTTCGTTGACTGATCTTACCCTCATAAATTTCTTTATGTTCTGTCGCATGCATTGTTCCTCTTCCTTTTTTTTCCCCCATATTAACCAAAATTTTAAAGTGATATTGTTTCTGATAAGAAATAGGAGCATGCCATTGATTCAGTTATATTTGCAGAAAGTCATTCTTTTATGTTGATTGGGTGTCTTTTTAGTTATTGAGGATGATTGTGCAATGTGCATAAATATGTTGCAAGTCATGTGAGATGCAAGACTTGCAAAAGTCATGGTATAAGTCATGTACTCTACATGATATTTAATCAATTTGTAAGTTGTGTGTCCCACATAACTTCCAGAACAATAATTTGTGAGGAGCAAATGACATCATGGCCACACGACTTACAATAGGCTTATGTCCAATCATCCCAAAGATTTTACATTGATGCTCAGTTAGCACCAAATTATGATATTTTGCTATTACAGTTGAATCTAATGCATATCCTATTTCTTATTACATATAATGGAATTTTAAAAATGTGGCCCTTGTTTTCCACCTAGTTATAAGGTCCATATTGATGTTTTTCCCTTTTGCCTCATGTAATTATTGTTTAGAAAGCAGTACAAATTACTCCATCCATGGCTCATCAACTTATCAAGGTATATCAAGTCTGCTTCTCCTTTAGCACATTTTTATTTAAATTATCAAATCATGCTGACTCGCCTATTCTCAGATTTTGAGATCTGAAAGAATTGAAATCATAGTTGCTCCATATGAGGCTGATGCACAGTTGGCATATCTATCAACACTTGATGCTGATGAAGGGGCTATAGAGGCTGTAATAACCGAAGATAGTGATCTGATTGCTTATGGTTGCCCTGCTGTAATAAATGTTATTCCATTTATTTGAATTGATATCGTCAATGATGGTAACGTTCAGTCTTATATTTATACTTTGTTTACTACCAACTGCAGATTATCTATAAGATGGATCGATATGGGAATGGAGAAGAGTTTGTCATGGACAGGGCTTTTAACACTACCAGTGGTGGGCTTTGCTTTAACCAATTCAATGAGGAATTATTTTCAGGTGAGTTTAAAATTGTCATTTATAGGAAAAATTATTAGGTTTGGTACCTCGAACCATTGGGGGACTAACCACAGCACACCACGTGTGTGTAGACCTACCTAAAGTGCATAAATAGTGCGCTGTGGTTGGTCCCCAAAAGGTTTGGGTACCAAACCAAAAATTTCTCCATTTATAGGCATTTAGTTAGCAAGCACACACTTCTAAAAATCCTTTTCATTTAATCATTTACTATTCCTAAAATGGGATTCATAATTTGCAAAATGGGTATCTTTGTTTTTTCATGATATATTTCTTTGTTGTGTTTAAGACTAGTGTTCAGTTGTGTTCAAGCAAGTTGATGTTAAATTGAAATTGAAAATCTTATTTTTGAGTTAAGTTTTTGTCTATTAAAATTTAGTCGACTTGAAGGTGAGTTTTTTAAGTTAATTTTAGCCAAGTTAGATGTCTTCTTAAATAAACATGTTTTGTATATAATTCATTGTACTTTTACGCTTCTGATTTATTTTATGTTTCACTCACCTTTAAGTAAATTTATAAAAATTATACAACTACAAATACATGTAAATTTACATAGGTCAATTTGAAACAGAGTTGAATTGATTCCTTTTTGATTGAGTTGATGTTGATGCTAGACTTAGTAGACTATGGTGGCCCAAATTTTATTTGGTCGGACCACCCAAAGAGCTTGTCGTGCAACATATTTTTGATTTAAAAAAATGTGAAAATTGGATTTTTTGTATGGACTAGTTCTATTCGCCTTAGTCTTGTGACTAGGATTTATTATTATTATTATTATAGATATATATTGTTTTGTATTTTGAGGTGGTATTGTTTTGAAGAATTTATAGCTTTCAATAGCAATCTCCTCATTCTATACTCATCTTATTTTGAAGTAGTGATCTTATTTTTTTTCATAGATTTTTTCTCGATGTTTGAGTTTTTTTTATATAAAATTGTTTTTTTGTCTTTATATTTTTTGTTCTTTATCATGTAAAATGTTTTAGGTAACTCAGAAGAAAATCTAATTTATTTTAAAACTAGTAAAAGTTGAGCTATTATAGAATTGGTTATGAGCTTTGAGTTTGAGCATAGTTCCTAGCCCTACTTTTGTCACATGACATTTAAGAAACTATTACTTTAGTTGATACGCTAATGGTACATTTATTTTAATGAAATAGAATAAGATTAGAATAGAATTATCATTCAATATAAGTGAAATTGTTATTTTAAGGAGAATTGAATGATAATATTTTTGTTTATTTAGATGGAATAGAATGTAGAATAAGAAGTGCATAAAAAGTACTAAAATACTCATAAATATAACTTAAAAAAAAATTATGCTATTTATTATTATTAAATTTAATATTTTACAGTAATAATGAATAAATATAATTTATATAATTATATATATACACATGTAAATAATAATGCATACATATATACACATATGTATACGTATATATATATATATGTGTGTATATGTGAACAAGGATAATATTGGAATAATATTTTTAACCTACAAAGAATTGCAAAAGAATAGTTATTCCTTAGATAAGGAAAATGAATAACTATTTTATGAAATGTAGAATAGAGTTTTTTATGGAATAACTATTCCACTAAAGTAAACATGAGAATAATTATTTCATAAAGAATATAGGTGGAATAGAATAGTTATTTCATCTAAGTAAACATACCTTAATGGTGTGTTTATTTGAATGGAATAGTCATTTCATTCTATTCTTATTTTATATAAAATAATAATTTTCATATTTACTTAATTTTCTTATTTACTTTGATGAAATAGTTATTTCATAAGAATTTTTATTTCACATTTTATGTAATAGATATTCCTCCCACCTAACTAAAATATAGCTATTCTTTGGCTATTTCTTGTGGGCTTAAAGTAATTTTCTAATATTATCCTTCTTCACACACATATACACTTATATATATATATATATATATATATATATATATATATATATTCATATACATATACATATACATTTACATGTTCTTATATATATATATATATTATTTGTACATATATATAAGTTATATTTATCTAATTATTTATTTAAAAATTTAATAATAGTAAATAACATGAAATTTTATTAAGTCATACTTTTGGGTATTTTAGTACTTTTTTTATTTCACATTTTTATTTCACCCAAGTAAATATAGAAATTGCCATTTTATTTCTTTTAGAATGAATAAAATTTCATTCTATTAAAGTAAACGTATTGTAAACTAATGTTTTCCATCCAGTATAAAAATCAATGAACTTTTGGACCTTATAGTGTGCTATGATTGCGGCTACAAGGGGGAAGGTCTGTTAGATTTATTGAAGGGGAATTGAAGATATCCTAAATTTATGTTAATTCCAAATTACGTTGCTTTCAAATCAGGCGTTCCAAATAATATGGTTATTCTAAACAAATGGAATTGATAAATACTTCTTGAACTTTGGATTTTCATCTTATCAATGTGAGGCATTTCAATAAATTAGCATTTCTTGCTTTTATTTTAAGCAACATTCCTCTTTTTCAAACTGTTTTTATTTTCTGCAGGAATGTGTGTCCTGGCTGGTTGTGATTTCCTTCCTTCCATTTCAGGCATTGGAATTAGGAGGGCTTATCTTTTGGTTTCTAAGTATAAAAACTTAGATAGGGTAAGGCATTCTTATATCTCTCTTCAAAACAACCACACTCCCACTTATATCTAATTACAAAGACAACCTTCAATCATTTACACTCAAGTTGAATGGAGAAAAGGAATTCATGTATCAAACCCAACCAGTTTGGGATTGTGGCTTTGCTGCTGATGTGTTTGTTTTGTCCTGATTACATGTGTTAGATCTTGAATAGATTGTCTCACTTGTTTGTGTAGAGGTTTTATGAAGCATATCAACCTATCCGTGTGTAAGGTTACTGGTTAATGAGTGATCAGAATTTGTTAAATTCATGGAGATAGCTAGAATTATTTCATTCTGGGGGAAATGTTGAATGTTAGGTGACTGAAGTTTGGCATTTTTTAGATTAGATAGTCCACTATACAATTATCTTTTTGATTAGTGGTGTTGGAATACAATGTTCAAAACAAAGTGTAACTGAATTCCATTTTTAAAATACATTGCAAATGTAAAGTTGCTTGTAGCTTGAAATGAAACTTGGGTTTTGTCCAGAATATCCCAAGCCTTATTTACAATATTGAAGTAGATGTGTACAGCTTCAGTCCTGTCTTGAGCAGATATTAGAATCTGAAGCTGATTCTCTTATTACTAGCTAATTGTTTGGGCAAATGAACTGAATTTGTTTTGAGCATCACTTCTGTTGGGATTTCAAGTGATTTATTTGTGTAATCAGTTGACACATATGCCAAATATTAATCAAAATATACCATGTTTTTTAGCCTAGTGAGTACCAAGTGATCTCGGGTTTAAACTGCACTACAATCATAATTTCTAAGTAAAAGAAATTATAATACCAAAGGATAATATACACACACACACACCATGTTTCCTGCCAGTAGGTGATCATCAGTTAGAGTGTTACCTTTCTGAATACCTCAAACCTTTCTCATTTCTAATGATCTTTTTTCTCTTTCTCATCTCGTATCTCTACCAAAGAATTCTCGCTCCATTTGCCACATACATCATCTCAGTAGAGGTATTCTTTTACTTTGTACCCATAGTTTAAAAATACTTCTTTAATGTCCTAATGACCCTTTTGCCTAATCTGAATTGGAATGTACTTAGAAATGGTCAAGCAATAGCTTTAACATATTTGCCTTGCATATTGCATGAATCCTATTAAATCTCTTGTTACCAACTAACCTAAAAATTTAAGTTTGTCGGTTAAGACTCAGAAATAATTTTATATTTCTATATGTCTAACATACAAGCTTATTTGTTTTACATTATAGATTCAATTCAGCATAGGTGTTTTTTCAATCCTATACTAGAGATAATAGGGGAGTCACCAGGGATTGAACTTGAGATTTTTTATTCTGATATCATGTTAAATTTCTTGATACTAATTAACCTAAAAACTTAAGGTTGTGAGTTATAACTTAGGAATAATTTTATGTTCTTATAGATCTTTTATATTTATTGTAACATTTAAGTAATTAAGACTGGCAATTCTTACTTATGAAATTAAGACAATATTATTTTCTGACTGAGATTAGATCTTGTGACTTTTGAAAACAAGATGCCAAGTTACCTATAATAAGAAGTTATCATTATGAATGAACATTGTGGAACACTTTGTATATATTGTAACATTTCCCTTAAATCTTTAAACAGGTGCTATCTGCATTAAAGCTTGACAAACGATACCGAATGCCAGAAGATTATGAAGAGATATTCTGGAAAGCAATTGCAGTTTTTAACCATGCCTTGATGTACCACAACTTATACCATATTACTAGCGTAGCATTTATTATAACAACTTACCTCTTAGTTTTTTTGCAGATATGATGCAAAAACTAAATCAGTAAAGCCGTTGAAGCCTTTGGAGAAGAAGCACAGACAAGCTCTGAAAGGAGACCTAGATATACTTGGACCGTATCCTTATTTTATGCTTCAGTACAGAAATGTGGCATCAATGTTAGAATATAAAATTATTTTAAGTCATAACTTATAATCTTAAGCCTTTAAGTTTATTGGTAATTAGAGATTTAACATAATATCAAAGTTAGAGGTAAATGGTGAAATGGTGAAACGTTGTCATTCATTTCATGTAATTTTTCAATTTTGTCAATTTAAAGGGTAAATGGTGAAAGCCGACTAACTAATCTCAATTCTAACATCTTCTCTTCCTGGTGCGTGCGTGAGAGAATGAAAACTCATAAGATCTAATATAAAAACTGTGAATATAAAGACATCCTGCAGTTCAAGAATTTGAGTGTATTTCACCATTACTTTTGTGATTAAGCCCAAATATCTTGAAATTATGAGGCCCTAAAAGTTCATCTGTTGCTTCTTGTTATTCTTTAACAATATAATGATGGACAAGAGAGCTTCCGGCAGCAGTTGCTACTGCGATAGCTGAAGGCCGCTTGAATCCCATGACTATGGAAACTTTCGATAACTTGGGAGAGTCTGAAAGATGCTCAGAGATTTCTTACAAGGAGAGATGGATCGATGATAACTATGTTGCAGTCAATGATCAGCTACCACTGCAGTGTGCACCTTCATCTGAAACAGTATATACCCTGAATAGCAACTTATTTTTAGAGAAAGAAGGCATTAATGAAAACTATACAGGTAAGAAAGGTCTTATAGTACATAAATTATGAGAATTTTAGATATTTACATCAAATACTCTAATCTTCCTATTTGCAATTATGTAAAATATATCATTTGTGTTATTGATGCTAGGATTTATTTGCGTTTTCGTTCAACTGTGCTACTCTTGATTGCTTTCAACCCTAATCATTTATTTTTATCATCTGGAGGAATGATACATTCCACAAAGTTGAGAAAGTACTAAACTGAATATGCTACTGCAATAAGTCTACTAGAGGTAAGAGAGCATATTAGATTCATACAACTTATTGTGTGCAATTCATCTATAAATTGCCACATATCATTATTCTGCACATACATCTCTCTTTTGTTATAAAGCCATATAGGTATAGACATCAAATGACAGTCATACATACACGCTTTATACCATGCATACAGTGTATGTAATATCTCATGATTTAAATTAAGAAGTATTATTCATATTGATTTTAGGGAATTGTATTAGTTTAGCTTTACGGTTTAGCCCTAAAAGGCATTTTTATTATTGGGTATTACACTACTTACTACTAATACAACATAAGAATTTTTCTTCTTTTTTGATATTATATGATTTATTTTTATGTCTCTCACTAATTATTTGTCCTAAAAGTCTACCATGATTTGCACTTTGTTCTAGTGATTTTATTCTCTTAAAATATCACTCAGTGATTGCTCTCCATTCTCTTTGATCATGCGGTTATAGTGTATTTATGAATTTCTAGTTTTGATTTTTTCTCTCAAACTTTCAAATAGGCAAATTATGTAGTTAACTAGATGTAGATAGAGCTTGTATGCTATTTGCCTATGCAAGTGTGAAGATACTTATTTACCCACAATGGCAGATTTTATTTTCAATCAAGAGAAGTACATGAGAGAAGCCTTGGCACTTGGAAAATTAATTGCTCCACCCAGAATTCTTCAGAGGGTCAACAAGCAGGTAAGTAAGACAGAGCTGCCCAACAACAATCCATTTAAGAGGAAGTCAGAGAGTGGCATTCAAAATGAAGAAAAGAGGAGAAATGTTTGTGAAGGAAGTGCTCAAAGCATGAGTAAAGTTAATAGTGAAGTAAGGAATCATAAGAAGGCTGAGAAAAATGAGGGTGGAGATATTCTCAGATTTTTCCAACGTTTGTAGGTATGCAAATTTTCATCATCTAATTTTATTTCTATCAGCCCCCTTCATCTTGTCATTCATATATATGAGAGAACTATATGCCTCTTAAAACGTTTAATGATTATATATGTGACATTAGAATTTTGATATTTACGTTTTCATCATTAAAATCCTGTAAATATTATAAAAACTTATCTTCTACTAATTATTTTGATATTTTTATTGAATATTCAATCTGTATAATGTAATGAATATTTATTAGAACATTGTCATTATAAATATCATAATAAATTCATTGCACATTTGCATTGTTATTTGTAATTTGGGTTTTTTGCTTTTTATTTGGCATAATGTTGTTTAAATGCATATTTGTATATTTATTAGTATTTCTCGATTTTTTTTTTTATTCTAAGAATAAATTTTTTGAGCAGTTCTTTGAGGAAATCTTTGAATTATTCTATGAATAATACCTTTCTAAATAGATTTTTGAAGAACATTTTTTAAACAACTTTTTGAGGAGAATTTTATTGATTGAATAACTCTTTTTAGTGAATAAATTTCTTGAACACCTTTTGATGATCTATTTTTTGAAAATTCTCTTTTAGAGTTAGTTTATCAAATAACTATGAATAATTTTCTTGAAATTTATCTTCTAGCATTATCTTACAAAAAAAATGTTTTAACTAACAATTATCAGAATGAATAATTGAAATAATGTGTCAATATTCTGACTTTTTTTAAAAAATATTTTTCTTAGTCTTACTTAGTTGGAAGAAATTTGTAAAAGAGGTATTATGTTTTTTTTTAAAATTTGTATATGAAAAAAATAAAATTAATTCGTTATGTTTAAAATTTGTATAAAGTATGAAGTAAAATTGATTAATATTGTGAATTATGTAGTATTTGGTATAATTAAATTTTTTAATATTAAAATTTTTACAAGATATGAATAAAAATAAATTTTTATTATATATATTTTATAAAATTTGATTATTTTTGAAGTAAAATTGAATGCATTGTTTAGTATTTTTTGAATTAATAATAAATTGTCTATAGTTTTTTTTTTTATTTCAATATTGCCTTTTGGAGTTAAATGACTGAAACTACCTTTCTTTCTTGTGTTGCCGCACGGACGCTATAATAATGATGAACCGATATGCGGTATGCGGGATTCCGCATAAACATTTTCATGCAGACGAATGGGAAACCAGCGGATCCGAAAATTCCAAAATTCCCTCTATAGATCAGGTGGGTTTTGGTCAGATTCGAAAGTCGCATAGAACGAATTATGCGGAAAGTCTCATATAGTTCCTGCTGCATGAAGAAATATTCAGAAATAAATTAATTATTGCATTTTTTTAGTGGAGAAATAAACATAGCATTGCTTGTAAAACATTAATTCAAAAGAAGTTAAAATTTCTTGATTCAGTTGATATTAAAAAAAAATTAAAAATTAAAACAACTAATTCTAAGTTTAATTTAATTTATTCTACCAAATTATTGTTGATGTAATTATTTGACTAATATTTGATAAACTTAGGGCTATTCACATGCATGGTCTTTAACTCCATTTATTTCTATTATAAGTAATTAATTCTCCATAAGATAGATAAATAGAGAGTAAAATATAAAATCATTAATTAATTTTTAATTGTTTTAGGATGTCCAAAAGATAAATACTGATGATTAAACGTTCAATATATAAATAAAACAAAACTTAATTAGTAGCCATTATTTAATGTTCAGGGAATTCTTAGATAAATTAATGTATAAAATAATATTGAGGGCTCAATAAATATTTAAAATATAAATTTTTATGTTTTTAATATTAAAAAAATTCAATTTAAAAATTTTGAGTATTAATTTTTTGAATTCAAATTGAGTTTAATTTGAGTCAACTAACAATCATCTGAATTTTAGTCGAATTTTAAGTTTACTAATAAGCAAAAATATATTTCAAATATTAAAATTATTATAATAAATAATATTATTTTAAATGAATTACATAAAGTGTAAAATGGTATTTAAAATTTACAAATTATAGAGTCAAGCTCAAGTTTTATCGATTCTATTTTTAGAGTTATAAAAAATTTAAATAAAATTTGAACTGAGCTAAACTCGAGCAAATTTTAAGTAAGTTTTGAGTTCTTGGCAAAATTTAAGGCCTAGTTGGATGGCAAGGTGGAGCCCACAACGATTTCACTTGAGTCGCATTTATGCCAAAGCTCATTGAATGCTCTTCTCCTCTCCCACCAGACCATAATGCTATTTGCACTCCACTTTTCTGCAAACTAAACTCAAACTCGATTACATATATTGAATGCTAAGTTTAATCTAGCTTAAAATTAATTTATATATCTCATCATACACAAAATTTTAATATTAAATTAATTATATTTTAAATTTTACACAAAATTTTAATTTTAAAATTAACATTAATTTGTATTTTATATATCTCCTAAAGTATAATTAATTTTATTTTAATTTTTCATAAATCTCAAAAAAATAATATCATATTAAAATTTATCTTTTATCCTTCTTAAAAGTACCCTCACAAATAAATAGTTAAATAGTGACAATCTTATTTCAAACTCAAAACTCATTTTATATTTTATTTAATGAAAATTGATTCTACTTTTTAGCTAGGGCCATAAAAAACTCGAATTCACTTAAAGCTCACACGACTATGAGCTCGATCCAGTTGATTTTGAGATAGAAAAAGTGTGTGAGAAAGTGATACGAGTGAGATAGAGAGAAAAAAGATAATAAAAGAAGAAAGGAAGAAAGAGAGGACATGATCGAAGACAATAAAAAGAGAGTAGAGTGTAATTGTCGACCCTCCAGTTGGGTAGCATTCCTTGCAGTGTGTGGAGAGCAATGAAGTTACGACAATGGCCCACGAGATGGCAAAGAGTAAATATTATTTATTTTAACGACTCATTTGACAATTGGACTTAGCAGTGGGCAATGCTTTGATCAAGAAAAATTAAAAAAATTGTGATCTACTCCGAAGTAACATGCCTCAGACTCATCGTAATTTATCTTGTTAGATTTATCTTTATTAAATTAAATTAAATTAAAATCAACAAACTCAAACTAAATTTTATTAAAATACGTAGAGCTCTACTAAGTTTCTTCATAAGTTTGAGCTCTACAAAAGATAAAATAAATAGGATAAATTTTTTTTTTGAAAGCTAGAATTAGATTTCTAGCTCAAAGAAATGCCAGCGATAGAGAAGAAAGCTTCTTGTTGTGCTCTTTTTCTTTGAAGGTCTGCCACTTTTGTTCTCATCAAGAACAAAGAAAGAACAAAAACAAAAAAAAAAACAGAAATTAAGGTTATTCAAAATTTAATTGTATATAATATATATTTAGTTCAATGCATCGTTGGCGGTCTTCAGTCCCGAATGAAGAATGCGGAGGGTTGTATTAGGCTTATTAAATCAATCATGACATGAATCATTTAAAAAAAATTGCTAAAAGTAGGGCGTTCCTTAAAAACGACGCACTGTATTGCCTGAATAATATATATTTAGTTCGACTTAAATTTACAGTTGCTAGACAAATGAGTTTGAGTCGAGTTAAAAATTTATTCTAATTTAAGTTACGAATTGATTGAACGATATGATCAAATTTATGTGATAAATGAAATGCATTTCTTACTTCAATTAGCTAAAACTAATTATTTTTTGATAGGAAGGTAAAACTAAATTTGAGTTTGAAGGGACAAGGGAAATAAGAAACACTAAATTTATCAAATTTCAATTAGTTAAAAATGTATTTCATATGACCAGGGGTGTGCATTCAGCTTAATTAATTAATTTGATTATTCGAACAAAACAAAATCTAACTTAATTTTGAATTTCGAAAATTTAAACTAATCAAATAAGATTATAAACTGAAAATCAAATTAGACATATGAAATTCGACTAATTTGACTTAATCTTATAAAAAATATACATTCACATTTATTTAATTATTTATCTTCAAAAATTATAAAATTTAGGTAAATAGGCTATAAATTTAAAACGTAATCAAAAGAGTTAATGAAAATCGGATTTTGATTCAGAATATTTTACTAAAAAAATACACAATCATAAAGATTAAGAACATAACCAATATTATAATTTAATAAAAAATTAAAAATATTAATTCTGAATAAAAACCAAAGATTAGAGAGTAGAAAAAAAAAAAGGATACATTCCCACTAAATATGATAAATAAATTATAACAGAAAAGTATTGCCATATTATATATGGCATATCATATAAGAGACAATTACTTATATATTATAAAAAATCTAAATACTCTTTATAAAATTTAAATTATATGATAATATGTATTTAAATAATAATCTAATATTTAAAATCTTATATGATATGTATATAAATGTCCCATCATATAAATCACATTATATGAATAAAATATGAAGATATCATACATGATGATATATGAAATTTTTTTGACCTACTTAATTTTCAAAGATAAAATGTAATAAATTTAATCATTAAATTATTGATCAAATAGATATAATTTAAATCAAATTCCTTTGATTCAAAGCCTTTTAATGTTTTTTGATTTAAATCATTTAATGCATATCCCAACTCATCCCTCCACGTGAAAAAAAATATTGAATTTTAACGCTCGACTTCATCACCCGATCGTTATTCGTCACATGCGCGTGATGGGCATTGTACATCACAATAACAAAATGCCGCATTAGAATTGAATTATTTGGTTATACTAATGTTATGATCAGACTAAATGTTCTAGCCTAATCGGACAGTCCGGGCAACCACTCCAAATGAATCGATTAGACCACAGTATTGGCGTAGCCAGACAGTCTGGTGTGGCTAGACCGTCCGGCCAGACTGCGTCAGTGGCCTGACCGGATCTGACATTATCAAACAGTCCAGATGGATAAATTTGTTGCCGTAACAAGTGGGGCTCATCGTGCACACACAGTGAGCGATGATTAAGAGACGAATACGTGATGTGGTCAAGTACTCGAACCTAATAGAAGTTACTTCATGTGACATTAAAAGCAACGACATGCTGTTAAAAAATTTAAAAATTAAAAAAAATTGAAGTTGAATTTGTGACATGCACGTACTCAACATGAACCCATAACCTATTCAATTATTAATTAATTCTCAGCACACGCATTAGAACTTCAAAATTTTAAATTCGAGTTAAATTAAATTCAAGTTGAGAAAAAATAATTCAAACTTTGGCCTTGTTTGGCATGAGCCCAAAAATGAGCAAAAAAATATCTTAATAATATTTTAAATTTATTATAAATTTTAATAACTTTATTTCACATCCTACACACCTCCCAATATTAAAATAAATTTTTTTCCCATCAATTCTATAAAATAAATTATTTTCTCTTTCCTTACCCAAATTCATCCTCCAATCAAACAAGCCCGAGTCAAATTTCATGTTTATTTGAGTTAAGCGATCCACGTTACGCAGCAAACAAAAAACCAATTCAAGTATGATAATTATTATAAAAAATAATTAAATGTTTTTCAAAATTATTTTATAAAATGTAAAATGCAAATTGATTACCTTAAATTTATAAGATCTAAGTAAAATATGAATTTATAAAATACAGATTATAAAAATCTAATTTTGTTTGAGTTGTGCTGATCTTATTTTAAATGAATTGTCTTCAAATTCTATAAAAATTAAGTCAAATTCAAATCGAACTAAATTTCAATTATTTTCAATGAATTAACTTCAAATTATATGTAGATCGGATTAATTTAAATCAAACAAAATTTTAATGAATTTTGAGCAAACTTCGAGTTTTAAATAAAAGTTATAACTTTTGCATATAGGGTATAAACAACACTCATTCTTTTTAACTCGGTACATATTAAAGAAAAAACTCACCAATTTTCAATCTCATTTTGAACGAATTAACTTCAAATTATGCGAAAATCAAGTTAAATTTAAATCGAGCTAAATGTTGAGCAAAATTTGTAACCCTAGCCCTACACACGGTGTAACACTCATTCCTTTGGCTTGATGCATATTATAGTAAAAACTCACACGTTTTTTATTTCATTTTGAGCTAATTGACTTCGAGTTATGCGAATATAAAATTAAATTTAAATTGAGTTAAATTTCAATTTGTTTTGGGCAAAATTTGTTACCCCTAACCCTAAACATGGTGTGAGTAACACTCATCACTCATTTTGTCTTGCTACACCGTACATGTTGAGGTAAATACCCACAAGTTTTTCCACTGAACTATTATATACTTGTGCAGTGGTGCAGGGAAGCTTGGAAAACTGAGGCAGAGCCGCAGAGCTCAAGGAGACGAAGAGTTTCAAGTGTTGTTAGAGTCCTCCTCCTTCTTCTTCTTCTTCTTCTTCTTCTTCTTCTTCAGCTGCTTAAAAATGCCTAAAGAAGAAGATTACAAGCTCCTAAAGATCCAGGTAATCACTCCCCAAGCTCCCAATTAAGCCATTTTTAACCCCAATAGATCTTCTTCTTGATCTCACAGCAGAATGAGAGATTGATGAAATAGATCTTCTTCCTTTTTACTTTTCTTCTTCATTTTTTGCCTCAGACCGTTGTCCTCAAGGTGAACATCCACTGCGATGGCTGTAAGGACAAAGTGAAGAAGCTTCTCCAGAAAATTGAAGGTTCTTGCTCTGCTTCTCCTGATTTAGGTTCTATTAGATGGTTTCTAACTATTCTGCTAAGGGGGTTTCGCTATTGTCTTCTCTTTCATTCTTCTCCTCTGTTTGATTTGATGGGTTTCTTTATTTATACAAAAACTGCCTTCAATGAAGCTTTAGCATACATGCAAGCATTTCCCATAATGGCCTCCCCTGCTCTCTTCCCTAAGCTTTTCTTTCCTTTTCCTTTCAGGGGAACACAAACAAGTAATTAATTATTCTTTCTCAAAGAGCATGAAATTCTCCTTTCGATGTTTAAGTTGAAGCAAATTTTCCTTTTTCATCTTCTTCATCTCTACTTATTTCTTCTCCCTTTTGCTGCTAAAATCAGGGGTCTACTCTGTGGTCATAGATGTAGAAAACCAGAAGGTCACAGTCTCAGGGAATGTGGACTCCAACACCTTGATCAAGAGGCTAGCTAGATCAGGGAAGCATGCAGAGCTCTCTTCTCAAAAATCCAGCAACAAAAACCAAAAACAGAGCAACCAAAACCAACAGCAAAATGTTTTGTTGAACCCTGTCAATGAAAGCAAGAAGAACAACAAGGCACAAGGAAATCAAGGGCTGATTCAAGGCCTTAATGTTTTCAAAAACCAGCATAATCTTCCCCCCCTAAGCTCAGAAGAAGAAGAAGAAGATTATGAGGATGATGGAAATGAGGATGAGGATGACTATGATGATGATGATGAGGAGGAGGAGGTGGAGGACGAGCTTTCATTCAAGGAGAAGATGAAACAGCTCGATGTAGCAAGAGCCAAGCAAAATGGCAACAATGGAGGAAAGAAAGGTGGTGGAGGAGGGAACCCAAATCAGCAGAAGAACACAAATGGGTCTCAGCCCAAAGGAGCCATGGGTGTTCCGAGAGCCATGAATGTTCCAGCCAGCATCAAGATGGCAAATCCTGCTGCCCACATGCCTGGTGGGGATGGGAAGAGGCTGGCCATGATGAACAACAGCAATGGCATGATGGGTATGGGGATGAATGGCCTGCAGGGCAGAAGCAGCATCCCTGGGTTTGGTGTCAATCAGCATCATCAACAACCCATGGCTGGGGGAATGCATGGCAATCATCCACCAACCATGATGATGAACATGAGGGGGCCATGCAGCAACAATGGCAGCAACATGATGATGAACCACCATGAGAACAGGTACATGATGCAGCCACAGATGATGTACAACAGGTCTCCTCAGATCCCTCCTTACACTGGCTATTACTACCCAAGCCCTTATAATAATCTCAAGAAGCAGTATGAGAGTAGTGATTATGGTGTTCATCTCTTCAGTGATGAAAACACCAGTAGTTGTGCCATCATGTAAGGGTGATTAGGTTTCTCCCTCTCCCTCTCTCTTCAAGTTTTTAAGTTGCTTTCATGGTCTGTGGTTTGCTGGGCATGTTTTCCTTGTGTTTTTATGGTATTCTCTTTTTTTTGTTTTTTTCCTTGGAGGTGTGATCATGTGAAGTATTGAATAGCAGCCCATAAATAGCAAGTTGCATTTAAGTTTCAGTTTAATTACTGAAATATTACCATCCTCTTGTGTAGGGGTGAAAAAAGATCCCATTTCGAGCTAGGCACGGCTTGTTTCAATTCAAATCGAGTTTAAACTAGCTCGTTTCAACCGCTAAATTGATCGAGTGTCTCACAACAAAAATGAAAAATAAGATGAAACACAAAGCTTCATTGTCATGCAGTATACCGCAAGTAAAAATCAAATGTTTTTGCTAAAAGAAAATATTTTATTTCTTGGTTATAAGTCTTGAGTATTAAGCACAAGTTAATGTAAACAAAAATAACATATATTGCAAGGTTTTTGTAATAATTATATTTCAAATCATTTATTTCTCTTTTTGATTGAATATTTACATATCTATCATTCATTTTCTGTTTAATATTGTTATTCTTAATATAATCTTCTCTATCTTGATGGTCTTTTATCTACTTATTATTCGTATCTCAACTAACATTAATTGTATTAATATATTATTTAATTGAAAATATCATTAATAATTCAAATGAACTTATCTAAAAGCACATTTCTAGCTAAGCAATAATTTAAACAAATCATAGATGATCTCTTTTTCTCTCTCAAAATATCCTCTGACTTCCATTATGAGTGCCCATGTGAAACTAGGGCTTGATTAACTAGTAATTAAATGACTTCCAAAAGATGCATCCCACCATTAATAGTCTACCTAGAGGTGAATGGCAGTTTTTGTCCCCTTATTTGCCCAGCTAAAATAATATTAATTTAAAAAAATAATAATAATTTTTTTTAATTATTCTATATAAATTTTAATATATATTTTTTTATTTTATATACTTAATAATTTTTAATAAATTTATTAATTTTATTTGACATTATATATCAAAAATATTAAAATCGAATATTTTAGTTTAAAATATAAAATAAATACTATATTATAAAATAAATACTTTTAATTAATTATTTATTATTATTTTTTAAATTAATACTATTTTAGTTCTCACGTTAAACAGGATTAATGAGAATTGGGGAAAACATAATGGCCACACCAAGCAAAGATTACAATCCTTTTAACTACTAAGTGAGATTATATATAAATTTTCAACTTGGGATAAGAATATTTGTAGAAGGGAAGGGCACTACAACAAGAAAAGGGCTCTTCCTTTGATGATAATGGATGAAGCCCTCATTGTTTTTAGTCCCAATGAGTCTGTCTACCACAGCACTACTTAGGACAAAAAAAAAAAAATGCAAGACAACAAAATACTTGTGCATGTCAGATTCCTGGTTCATGATTTAAATAATTTGCGCATCATCATGAGTCATTATCTAATAAATAATTTGTGCATTATCATAAGTCATCATCTATTGATGGTTAATGGCAAATTTGTATTCATCTTAATAGAAATTAATTCTAAAAAATGACTTCAAATATGTTTAGGCACGATGCCCGTGTCCCAAGAGGGTGGAGAGTGATCGCCAGGTGATGTCCTAAAAAAAAGAAATTACTGAGGCAAACTAAAAGCCGCAGGCTTCTAGGCCGAATAATGAGTTGTGAGAGGGACACATGAATGAATCATCCCACATCGAAAAAGAAGGGAGATCTTGAGTTGTATAAGTAGATAACATGATCTTAAATGGTAGAAGCGTCTTTTAGAGCAAAACCGTGAAGCTAGTGATGAAAAACTCCATAGTTGAATGTGCTTAAGCTGGAGTAGCACTGGAATGAATGACCTCCTGAGAAGCGCTCAAGTTACGCAGTAAGTCAAAGCGGACAATACCTCTACAATGAGATCACGAGAATGTTACACTAAACGTGTAGAACATGAACTCTTTTAGGTTTGAGAAAACATAATCAAAGACACAATTAGGTTCAAAATAATGGAATATTTTGCGATCTAAATATAAAAATATTATTCACATTAACTTTAGAAAATTATATGACTTGAATACTTCTCACGAGAATAATACTTTAGCTTATATATACTTAACTATAAAATTTTTCATCATTAATCTCACAATTTTTTCCTAAAATATATCTCTACTATTTAAAATTACACTATTTATTTATATAGCTCAAGAACTAAGAGTGTACATGAGTCAGTTGGTAGGTTCCATACATATGAATTTAACCTGAGCAACTGAAACCAACCCATACACTCATAGACCCAACTTAAACCTGAACCATTAGATCCGAGTTCGATCTAGGTCAAATTTGGTTCACAATTCACAACTCCCGTGTGCCCATCTTTGGCATGATTCAATTCCAATTTAATATATTTTTCTTAACCCTCAACTATATGAAGGTAATTTAATGCTGGGCATTATAGCTTTTTTTTCTTGATATCAGAGTATTAAAGCTACATTTAATAATTAAAATATCAAATAACTCTCATACTATAATAAAAAATAAATACAATTAAAGATAATTACATCAACAATATAGCATATCTAAAAATATATAAACAAATAAATGACTCATGAAATAAAATTATATATAATATATGAATTTTTTTTTGCATTATTTGTTAAATTATAACCGCCAGTGCACTAAGTTCTGTTCAATTGGGTCGCCCAAATAAATTTATTAGACTCAATAACCAATACAATCAACTCAAAATATCGGTTCTAAATATATTAGAAACCAGAACAGATCTGAATCGTTTTAACCCTAACCCAAACCCATCAATTTGGGTCAGATTCGAGTCTATTCTCAATTCCTGAGTATTTTTGATCAGGAACTCCCCTCTTTGAAACATCACTTGGCCATCAAGAAGTAGTCACATGATTATAATCAAACTAGCTTGATTACTTGAATAAACAAATTATAACAATTTATTGGTCATAAGTCAACCAAACAAAAGCATATGTGACGCTCATAGGTAAATATCACATTAATATGATATACATGCGGGGCATATACATAGATAAATATATCTTAAAACACCATAATACCAATATCTATAGTGGACTAAGTTATTATAATTATTACTCAATAAATTTAATTCTTTTCAACAAGCAGAACAAATTTAGGTAACTTCTCGTAACAGTCAACTAGCTAACCAGCTTACTATCCTTACATGAGGCCAAGCAACGCGTGAATGAATACCACACACAAAAGAAGATTAAGACCAAGCTCGAAAAGAAGGATGAATCGATCCAGTTCGAATCGACCTAACATCTAATATCAAACTTGTGACATGAATTCTTAAGTTTTTTTTTTAACTTAAATGACTAAATTTAAAACTAATCTCTATCAAAATTAGGGCTGTTATCTTTCGAGCGAGTCAAACTCAACTCAAAATCGAAAATTTCGAGCTCGGCTCAAATCGAAATCGGTCCGAAATAGAAATGGGATATGATTCGAGCTGGCTCGGCTCGAAATGACTCGATTTCGAGCCGGCTCGAATTATGATTCGAATCAGCTCGAAATTGTAAAAAAAAAGTAGAAATATTATGTATTTAAGAGAATTTGATCCCTAGACCTTGAGAAAAATAAACCTTAAATCTCCTCTACTTTACCACTAAACCACTAACTATATTATAAAAGATAACAATTTATTTATGTATATATTTATATAATATATCAATATTATTTATGCTATACATATAATTTCGAACCAAATCGAATCATATTTCAAGCGAGCTAGGGCCAACTCGAAATTGACTAGAAATAAATTTCGAGTCAAAATCCTTAACTCATGATTCGATTCAAAATTTTCGAACCGATTTCGAGTCGATTCAAAAATCGAACGAATTCCGAGCTAATTTCGAGTTTCGAATATTTTTAACACCCCTAGTCAAAATTGGTGGGACCAAAAGTGGGGACACCAGTGGTTAGGGCACCTTTTTTGGCTAAGAAATAATGATTTGAATAATGAAGTTGAGGAGAAGCTACCACGTGCCAGTTTAAATTATCCATAAGACTGCAAGATCTGCCATCATGACCAAGACCAAGTAGGACATAGCATCCTTCCTCAAACATATATAACACGTCAATTTTCTGAGACTAATGAATACGCGATGCATTAGCATGCATACGCGATGCATTAGCATGCATACGCGATGCATCACTGAAAACTAACAAAACAACATATTTCATATGATAATTACATATACTACATCCTATTTATTAAAAATTACAAATCCTATCATATTTTTAAATAAAATCTCACTACACTCTAAATTCTGAGCCATAACTTAAAACACTAAATCCTTTGCTCTAAACAACTTTAACATTAAAAACTAAACCTTAAATTACAAACTCTAAAATTTTAATTTTAGTGAATTAATTATATATAATTTACTTAAAATTTAATTTGATAAAATAAAAATCTCTATTATTAACTTATACATCATTCACAATAGAATACATTAATAATTTATTTTATAATTTTTTTCAAACCCATCAAGTGAAATATAAAATTTTATGCATAAACAGATTAATAATACTATATACAAGATAGAGCTAACAATATAACCCCGTTTGAAAATTAAAAATTAATCTGCTTTAATTTTAACCTAACATATCAGGTCACACATAAAATTTAATATTAAAAAATAACATCTTATACACATTACTAAAATAATAACTAACTTATATCACATTCCTCACATATTCCAACATAATAACTAACTTTATATTGCATCCCTCTCAACATAATAGCTAACTTTATTTCACATCATTAATAATTTTTAATAAAAAAAATTTCTATTTAAATTTAATTTTAATCTTATTACATTTAACTTTACGAACAAACAGACCCATTATGATATTTAAAATGGCAAGGATCATTAAAAAATTTAGGTTTTTTTATTGTTTTAATATATGAAAGAATCTTCAGCAACCTGCAGCAGAGAATCGAAAGATAATTTAAGAGGTAAAGAATAAATAAAGATGGTCAACTGCACCATGCATGAGAGTTATGATCAAGGTGCACATGGGGAGTACCCCTAGGAATCAAACATGTCTCACACATCACAATATATCTTGTTTGCTACTTTATTTTCCTTTGCCAGTAGATCAAAATCTCACTTTCCAGTTCCTACCCCAATTTTTTTGGTCAACTTTGTTCCAAAGGCAAAAGGGTGCAGACTTGCACTGCTTAGGATACCACCCAGCTAGGCAGCTACTTAGCCAAGGACAAAGAAAAGCATTTTTTTATTCTTTTAGTATAAGCATCATTATAACATTTGGAATTGCTCTAAAATAGTATGCTTTACAGGCCCTATAGTTGGAGAAATTATGATTTTGAGCAGTGTAAGAAGTGTAGGAAAAAAAAATGTTGTGTAATTGAATCTCTAATGTGCAAATTAATCCTTCGATATTAATAAAAATACTCAATAAAAAATATTTTCATATAAAATAATATTTTTTTTAAATTAATCAAATTAGTCCAATAATTAAAAAAAATATCATTCACTGGATTCATTTATTAATATCAACAGACCTATTTATATATTATTTCAAACTAGAAGACTAACTTAGTTAATTTGAAAACTAGAGAGACCTAATTGCTATTAACCCAAAATAACATGAACGATGTTACCTGTGTGAATAGTGCAATGTATAACCATGTTCTTTGCTAAAGTATATAAATTTTAAAAAACGCAAGATCATTTCTTTGGTACATATAACATGTCATCTTACACATGGCACAATTCAACTCATGCTCAATGCTTCACCACCCATATGTAGAGATATAAGACTCTTCATGAAAGATCATAAAAACAGGTGAATTATAATTATTATGCTACATAAAGATTGAAATATAATGGTTATGAGGTAAAATATATAATGTACAGATTGAAATACACTATACATCATGAAAAAATACTTATATATACATATAATGCATATACATAGTTAATAAATAACTATATACAATAGAAATGATAAATAACATTGTTTCTCACTCCATTTTTCATTCTACTTTGCCACTACATCAACATACATACATAACCCCTTTACAAAAATTAAATATATAATGTTACGTGCAGTTTCGAACACCTAATATGTTAGGTTGTCCAAATCCAATAGATTCTCCTATGGTTGTGCAGACTATTCTGATGGGACTGGCACTAGATCAAGTTCAATCTTCACTTGAAATAAATTTTTTGATTTTAATTCTGATTTAATGATCTTTTACCTAAATTTTAGTGTCGTAATCTCTCACATGTAGATCATCCTGCATGACAAAGTATCTAATATATAAATTTCTACAAATGCAAGTATCAAGCAAATGAAAATTTGAAGTACAATTTGAATTGAATGGATGTTATTTCAAGCGAGTTGACTTGTTATACAATAATAGAGTAAATTTCAATCGCTTAAAATTGCAATGAATGTAAAACAAGTTTTGGCTTAGAAGTGTAAACAATGAAACAGAACATGCAGCCCTACTAGATACAAACATTTTCTTTCCAAAATAATCAGAAAGAACAAGAAAGTGAAGAACTGAAGCGCAAGAATTAAACACTAACAATAACCAACCAACAAATTCAGTTTAAGCTATTAAAATCATCACAATGATGGTAAGTGAATTAAGGTAAACTCCAAGCTCAAATATGAATGCAAAACAAACTGCCCATATGCTCTACAACTACTAAAATAGACATTAACATTACACTTGTGTTCCGTAAGTAGATTGTCTCTCTTTTTTTAATAGAAAAAAGCTATGCAGCTCAAGAAATTATCCAATAAGTTGACAAATAGACTATAGCAGGGTCTAATAATTGGATTATCCGGTGAATTAAACTCATAATTTAGTAGATAATTTAGTGGATTTGAAACGTAACCCACTATTAGTCAATTTATTGGACTGCAGAAAAATTCTTCTTCATAATATGGTTATTAATAAAATTATTCTAACATCTCTATTGAATTTTTATGTTCTATTAAAGTTTGGTGACTTATTTCTGATCATTATAATCGTTTATCATGGGTTCTGCTGCATCACAAGGACTCATGCAGACAAATGGAAAACAAAGGGGAACATAAGAAAAGCCTGGGGAGGTGATAAAGTAGAAAGGAAAGGTGTTGGTTTGTGACTTTTGGTAGCAGGAGTTCATCATACCTTGGGTGGGGAAGTGGGTAAAGAGCTTCTCATCACAGCATACCATGCCATCAAGGCTCCTTTTTGACTCACAGGTACGGGTACAATTGCAGGTACAGGTACAGGTACAGAACACTTAAGGGAAGAATAATATAATGACTATATAATGTTGCTTTTAACTTTGATGAGACTGGAAAAATGTGAAAGTGTAACAGTGTGCTGATTGCTGACCTCCATGTCCCCAACTTTGGGATATAGTAGTTCATGGTCCCACAGTAATTGGGCGAGGACCTGCATGGAATTTAGCTGGAAGTGAGGTTGCTGATTTACAGGCTGGATGTATAGAGAAAGGGAGATGAATTCAAAGCAATCAGTTCGGGAGTTAACAGCAGAATTTATTTTCCTTGCAAATAGTCCAATATTGGGCTGACAATAAAGACAACATTTCTCTCTCTTCTATATGTAAAATAATATTTCTAACAATTAATAGGCTCACAGTTAACTATGAAATCCTTCCAGTCTGTCATAAATTTTCAATTATTTCTCTTCTCAATGGATTATAAGTTCTACATTGAACTACTATAAAAAAAAAAGTTCTATTTTGAACATATATATGACATAATCATTAGTAGGAATGAAGTCTATAACAGTTACTATTTGCACCATCTTTCTTACTCATTTGGTAAACGGAAAAAAATCATGGCTAAAAGTAATTTTATTCATAAAAAAAATTATTTTATATCTCATCATATACAAAATTTAATATTTAATAATCACTTTATTTCACATCCAACACAATTCTCAATAAATTAATCTATTTCATTTCACGTCCAACACGATTTTTAACATAACTAACTCACTTTATTACAATCATACACATAATTTGAAAACAAACCACAACTTTTCCAAGCCTTTTTTCCCCTCCAACTAAACAAAAAGGCTTGAATTTATGGCCAGCAGATGCTGCATCCGTTGCTTTTTTTATTTTTAAAAGCTACTACTATTTCACACTGGACTGGAATCAACAGAAACTTGCTAGATAATAGATTTGAAGTAGATTCAACTTGTGATTGGAAAACAACTTGAAATTAAATCAATAATTAAATCATTTATTTGGCTTAATATGCACTTAAGTATATGTTCTTTAGAATTGTAACATGTATTTAAGAGAATAAAATAAAAATACACATTGTACATATAAAACTAATTTATAATGTCACGAATGGTCTGAATCAAATTCAATTTGAAATAAAAAACTTCAAACTCAAAATTGATTTGAAATAACTATAATCTTGATCTGCTCGAATCAAACTCGATTTTAATTTTTTTTTAAGAAACTTGATTATGAATTGTCCACAACTAGTTCGAACTCCTTAGTTTGAAGTAAAGTTGACTCAAAACATATATTTGACACATTGATTTAATTTCGGTTAGAACATGAAACGTCTTTGTAGAATTTGGTATTACCCTCACTCAAACACTGGCATTGCCAGCTTCTCTCTTGTATGGCAGAATATATTTTAGTAAACACCAAAAACATGTGGAGTACTGATAACAATAGTACAATCTATGTTGTTCAGTGCTACCTTTGTGTCCGCTAAAGCTTTCATTTCTAAATCCTAAACATATTACAAAAAGGCCACAAAAACAGTGATTTACTTGTTCTTTCAAATTAGCCGCCAACTCTCCTTATTTTCAACATAAGGACATTTGTAATAGCATTGATACGGATGTAAGCAATAAAGTACCTTTGATAATACCATTAAATGTCACATTACTTAGATGTTATGGAGTAGCACATGCCCATACTCATCCTCCTAAGTAGCTTGACTGTCATGGGTACCACCTGCCTCATTCAGACATACCACAACAGGCGCAAACTGCAATTTAAAAGTTATACAAAGAAATAGCATATATTTTCCCATATGAAAGGAGCTGCGCCAAATTGAAAATAAATTTCCAAATCCATATAACAATTACTAGAGTCTACATAGATTTCTCTTCTCCATTCAAATCTATTATCTATGTAAACCTTTGTGAGCACAAGTAATTCAAAAGCACTTCCAAATTCAATAAAACAAATTTCTAGCATGCAAAATAAGAAGAATCTTGAGGATACCTCATCGTCTTCTTCAAAATTGAAGTCCATAGAGCCATCACCAAAACTCCATCCAAATGTTGTCTCCAACAATTGCTTCAGTTTCCTTGTCTGCGTTTTAACTAAAAAGCTAAGACATGCGAAAGCTCCCTGAACTCAAGCCTGATGAGTACAATATAGCTAGCTAGACAATATAGCTGGAAACTGATCAAATTCTGAAAACAATCTATTTTAGTATACAAGAATATGGATGCCAGTATCTCAACCAATTTAGGTTTAAAACAATACACTAGATGACTACAAAATATTGGCGTTACCCTAATTTATCAACCCCATGTTTACACACAAATAAAGTTTACCTCCAAGAGGACCCGAATGAAATCCTCTCAGAAATATAGTTTCATATCCGTAAAATCCCAATATTTTTTTTCCCACTAGCTAAAATTGTCCAACAAACGGGTACAACTGTCATAGACACATGGCAGCCACCTAAGATCCTCTGCTTGCCTATCCAACGCACAACTATTGTAATTCAGAGGGAATTTTACTGAAATCCGCTTCTCTCTCCCTCATTATCTCTCTAGCTATGGCACTTTCTCCAAGATGATGGAGTTTCTTTTTTTATCTCTCCTTTTCTCTCTCCTACAAGATTATTAAGATCTCACCAAACCTCCATTAAACATCCATGCACTTTACACCAACAAATCACAGGATCTTGGCCACTTCTAATTGGATCTCAGCTGCCTTCACTAGATCTTGGCTACTTTCACCTGCCACTTTCGTCAAATCTCAGCCGTTTTCACCTAATCTTGGCTGCCTTCATTGGATTCCCACCGATCAATTGGTAGAATCCATCAAAGTTCTTTACTTCTTTGCCAGCAATGAGGTTATCTCACTATACTTCATCCAACACCTTTGTATCACCTTACTGCCAACCAACAACCACGTCAGATGCATGCTTCCCTTTGTTATCAACAACCACAATTATCATGCTAGACTCTTGCTAAATCAACCTTGTAGGACTGGACTCTATTGGCGTCTGCCAGAGCTTGGTTCACCTTATAGCTACATCGTGCAGCTTAAAACCTTGTCGAAAGCTGAGTCACTTCACCAAAACTTGCTCAATGTTGTTGGACCCTCCTCCACATTAGTTGACCTCATTCCGAGGTGTCACCGATTTCGCATTGGCATCTCAAAGAATATCCAACAATTATCTCGGTTACCTGAGATTAGTATTTCACTACATCACCTTGCCAGAGCTGCATCTGACCTTGGACTTTCATCCAGCCTTACCGGACCTCTGCCTAGCTTTTATGACATTTAGACGACCTCCATTTGCTACTCTTGAGTGATCGCTGCCCCAATCACCAAGATGACAACTCGATTTCAAGATAGTCTCTCTGCTGCACATGAAATAATAGGAAAATTTACTCTGTAGAGCTCTTCTTTTCTATTTTATTATATTTCAGTCCTTTTAATCTCATTTCCTAGTTCTCTTTCAATTTTATCATATATTACTCCCTTATAACCCCATTTGACAGCTCAATTTTTAGTGGATCCATATTTTGTGCGCAACCTAGCCCGTGGACACAGGAGCTTTGCTCTGAACCACATATATTTGGTATTCCTCTCTTTATTTCATTGCTCATGTGGATGCTACCAACTCATCGATATGTGGGTCATAGAAATTTCTTTGTTAACAACTTAGTGTCCTCACGTAGAATTGGTGCCGCTACTTCCATTGGCAACGACGCTTACATGACCGATGGTTCAAATCTATCAGGAGATCAACTCTTCTCACTTTATTTACATTTAATTTATCATGTTCATTTTATTATTTCTAACACATTCTTTCCATTTTTGGTTGCAGAGATTGCTTTATGGAGAGAGAGATTTCTATTTTCCTTCTTTTTGTTCAAACCCACTCAGATGTATCAATTTTCTAGATCATTTGGACCAATAGTTCCACCATCCTCAATATCCAATAATTTCTTGGATAAACCCTGAGTGATTTCATACATCTATATACGCTAATTTGAAATCAGAATTTCAAGAAGTTTTGCAGCTGCCTTCTTATAAAAGATGATTTAGCTTATTAAACCTTGGCCTGACATTCAAGTCCTTTTAGTTTAGAGAGTTGCTTTCCTTCTTGGATCATCCCGGATGTGATTGAGCTCTTCCCTTCCTTTGGTTTGAAGAATTGCCCTTTGCTTTAGAGCAGAGAGTGAGTTTAAGCGTCGAGCCAGAACCTTGCTTGAATAGATCTACCTTAGTTGTGTTTAAATAATCTGCCCAACTCAAGTATATCATCGTGATTATTTTCAGCCAAACGTTTTACAAACCAAACTTACTTTGGCAATAGGACATGAACTTTCTCTAACAAAAAGAGGCTATCTAAAGCCTCCTAGGTTAAAAGAGGATCAATTTGCATTAATTTGCCAACTTCTTCTTTGCTTTAGTCCAAACTTTGATTAAAAACTAGTCACGATATAGATTACTTAAATTGGTTGCTTGGATAGCTTGAAAACATATTTTCACTGATTCCAATTTGGATTACTTAGGCACACATAAATGACTGTGCCAACATTTCTGGAGGGGCATGCCCGAGTTCACTTCCAAGAGGACCTAGATGAAACTCTCTCAGAAATGTAGTCTTGGACTTATAAAATCTCAATATTCCCTTTCCCACTCGCTAAAACCGTCCAACAAATTGGTCCATCTATCAGTCACGTGATAGCCACCTAAGACTCTCTTGTAAAAAGCCAACACACAATTGTCATTCATGGGAGACTTCTTCTGATCTTTGCTTCTCTCACCATCACCATCTCTCTAGTTATGGCTGTCTTTCTTCAAGATGATGGAGTTTCTCTCTCTATCTCTCTTTTTCTCTCCCAAACAAGATTAAGATCTCACCAACCTTTCATTTAGCATCCCATGCACTTTGATCCATTATCTAAAAAACCGATCACTAGTTCTTGGCTACTTCCACTGGACCTCAACAGCCTTTGTCAGATCTTGGTCGTTTTCATCGGATCTTGATTGCTTTGGTCGAATCTCAGTTTCGTTTGCTGGATCTTGGTTGCTTTGGCCGGATTCTTGCCAATCTACTGCTAGAGCTTGTCAGAGTTCTTTACTTCTTGCTAGTTATGAGGTTATCTCATTGTACTTCATCTAGCACCATTGCATCACCTTATTATCATCCAGCAACCTTGTTGGATGTATGCGCTGTCGGCAACCACAATTATGACGTGCTAGACCCCTGCTAAATCAACCTTGTCGGTCTGGACAAATCTCGTTGAGATGACACTAGTTCATTGGACTTTGTTGGCATTTGTCGATGCTTGCTTCACCTTGTCACTAGCTCGACGCTGCTTAGACTACCTCGTCGAAAGTCGAGTGACCTTGTTGGAGCTTGCTTGATGTCACCGTACCCTTCATGACATCTACCGACCTCATTATAAGGTGCCATCAATGTCTCTGGCATCTCAAAGATTATCTGACAGTTCTCTCAGTTACTATAGATAATTATTTCATTGCATCATCTCACCAAAATTTCGTCCAGCCTCGTAGGACCTCTGTTTGGCCTTACCAACATTCATATGACCTCCATTCACCACTCTCGGTGATTGCTGCTCCTATCACCGAGATGCATCTCAATTCTGAGATAGTAACTGTATTGCATATAAAAAAATTACAAAAACTGCTCCTTAGGGTTCCTTTTTTCTATTTTATTGCATTTGTCATTTTACTCTTATTTGTTAATCCACTTTTAGAATTTATTTATTTATTAGACCCTTGTAACCCATTTGGGGGCTCAATTTATAGTGGATTAATATTTTGAATGTAGAATGACCCATGGGTGTAGAAGCTTCGCTTCGAACTACATATATTTGGTGTTGCTCTATTTCATGTCTATGTGGATCCTACTAGCTCGATCATGGTTCGATCATGGTTATATGATTTGTAAAAATTTCTCCATTAACACTCCATCTAAAAAATATAGTTTATTATTTTTTTAACTCTCAAAAGACAAAAGGAAAATAAAAAAATAAGGGGGCACCACAATAATGTTTTTGGTTGTAATAACACTAGTTCATTATTTGTCTTTGGCTTAAAATTAAGAATTGTTTAAGTTAAACTCAAAACTTTTCACTTTGATAAACTTTTTTGTTTTAGAGTTTATGGTTTAAAACACCAACTTTTATTTTGTGGAAAAATCATTAATTAAATTAAACTTGTTTAAACATAAACCAAGACTAAAGGATTACAAGAAAAATATCTATATAATAGGCCTAAAATGTTGCATTAGCCAAAAGAGCGAAGGGTGTACCTATATAGCTTTGCACCAAGATTATGTTGAGTCCTTACTATTTTACATTGGTAACAGACAAGTTGACTAAGCATATTTTAGATGAAATTTCATAATTTCTATTTCGCTGATAATATAGATCTAATAGCAGAGAATCGTGAAGGTGTAAATCAAGGCTAGAAAATGTTTTTCACCACTTCAAAGATTAAAAGAAAGAAATTTATATAGCATAAGTTTGAAGGTATAAATTGTTGCATGAGCCAAAAAGGAAGTGAATATGATTATATAGCTTTGGACCAAGATTTTGATTTGAGTCCTTATCCTTTTCAACTAGTACAACTCAACTAAACATATTCAAAATGAATTCCATAATGTACTTTTTGTTGATGATATAATTCTAATAGATGTGAATCCTAAAGTAGATCTGAAATTGAAATTTCGGAAGAACACCATCAAAGTTAAGTGTTCAAATTGAGTATAAGACAATCATGTGGTGTAGACATCTATGGAGTACATTATGATCATATTAATCAGAGGCGTGCCAAAGTAGATCTAGTGCTTCTAATCTAGATGGACTAAGCCGACATCAAGATGGACTAAGCCGACATCAAGATGGTTTAGTAGGTAGATTCTAATTTACCTTCAAACAACAGTCTTCAAAGATTTCAATGGATTTATTTGCGAAATTTCGATCTATTATTACATAATTCTCCTTCTGTTTTCTCTTGATAATGTGATGAAATGTGAAAATAATGAATTGATCTATATGTGGATCTCCATCCTGCATCATGACGCATGTATGAGTTCGATGATCTTTAATAAATATGTGAAAATCTTAAAAGATTAAGAAGGACAACGATTCCATCAAGCAAGATTTCTATCAAGTAAAGAAAAAGTTATATAAAATTGTTATCCAACCATGCTATGACATTGAGTGTTAGGAAGATAAATGACAAAATGTCCATAACAGAGTAGTTGAGAAGTGGTTGGTTAGATACTTGAATGCTATATTAGAGTGGACAATATTTAGGAGAGTTGGGGTGGAGGATAAGATTGGAGGTGGTGGGCGGATGAGTAGTTTAGGGATGTTTGGCCATGTATGCTTGTACCATATACATAATGTCCAAGAGTAAACATTCACAAAAGTAAAATGGAGGGAAAGACCAAGACTAACTAATTGTATGGTCAATAGACAAGACTCCCCTATGCTTACTAGTGTTATGAAGAGGATAAATCCATATAGCTAACCAGAACTAATTTAGGATTAAGGCATCTTGTTGTTTGCATCAAACCTGGACATATCTAGAATTAAGATCATGAAGCCTACAAAGACTACTACTACCGTTATTGCAAATATAAATGCAATTTGATGACAATACATCAGTAGTTTCCTAATTTATTTTAAATAATAAAACAAGAAAACAATATTGATTAAAAAGTGAACAAAATACTATTGAGCAAATTCAACAAACCCATAAGAGAAGATCGCCATCAATAACTTCTGCATCTAAGACCAAGGGGAAAAACTCCTGTAATGTTTAACATTCGATAGTTAGGTACTTCTCTAATGTATAAATAAAATTAATTATCTAACCAAGCTACATTTCTAAATCACACAAGTAGGGTTGCCAATGAACCAAACTGAACCAAGTAGTGGTTTGTTCAAATTTATGTTCATTTACTAAAATCAAGCTCGAGCTTGTTCAAGCTTGGTTTCGCAAACATAAAGACATATTTGGGCTTGGTTTATATTTAATTCATGAAAGAACTTATTAATTTGTTCACAAACAAGCTCATACATATTTGAGTTCATAAATATATAAACAAGCTCTTAGCAAGGATATTAATGAATTCATGATTTATTATTATTTTTCTGATTAATAAACAAGATACGGTAAAATCTCTAAATAAGCCATAAATTGAGCTTTAAAAATAATTGAGCATGTTCACGAGCATGCATCATATGAATAGTTTACAAATATTAATGAACCAAATACTAGTATGTTCAGACTCATTCATTTATCAATCAAGATTTCAAAATTATATTTAAGCTTATTCATTAATATTGACGTATTGAACATGAATGAGCCCAACACACAACTATGGAGTATACAGTTTGATTCAACTAAAGAAGCTTGTTACATCAAGTATGTGAGAAAATCTTTCTAATGAATTTGCAGCTCAAAAATAGGACTACATATTTATCAGTTATGTAAGAAAATCTTTCTAAAGAAACTTGGCCATATAAATTACATAAGGAAATCTTTCTAATGAATCTGTAGCACAAAACAATTTAGCAGCAAACCATGTATGATGTGTAAGTATTAGGTTCATAAGACGAGTTTCTAAATGGGGCATGTGATATTTGAGTGCACTTGAAAGAGTTGATTTCCACCCTTCTCATTAGTGTGAGATTTAAATGCCATAGTTTTGCATCATTGTCGTTATAGCAAGCCAGCTTGTAAGTCACAAATTATGAAAGACAATAATATCATATAATAATTGACGTGCTAGTTGTACAACAAACAACTAAAAAAGAAGAAATACCTTGCAAAGACGATACAAAAATACATCCTTAGAAAACCAATGATCATCCAAGAACAAGGACGTTCCTTTATCAACATTGTTCCCCTTTGCATGGTCTTGGTGAAAACCATGCTTTAGTTGAAAGAAGACGGCCCTAATAAACTAGACCACAAACAAATACAACCAATAATACATAGATGTTTTTTTTAAACTTTTTTTTTGAAACATACATAGATGTTAGTTAGCTTCATTATAGACTAAGATAAATGTCAATCAATGGCCAAGGGAGTCAGCAATTAAATATTGCAAAATAACACATACTGCATAATAAATTTAAAGTATATGGGCAGGAGTAACAAAAAACAATATAAATATATTCATCTGCCATGGGGGTAAAAAGCTTAAATGCATTTAGTGAGAACTGAAGCTGAGAAAAGTTTGTCACAACGCATTGATCTCCTGCTTCTAATATGACAATACAACTGGTTAATAGTCCGTCCCTGATTTATGATAATTTACACTGAATTAGTGCACACTAATGCCGAGTATTTTCCTCCTAATAGTCAATCCTTTGACAAGCAGAAATAATATTTACACAATGGTTCTACTTTTTACATAATGTAAGGGTTAGATTCTTAAGAAATATAAACAAGTATAAGCAAGAAAAAGGTTACCTTAGTAAATAGTTGGCTCCTGGTCAAAAGAGGCTGCAAATCAAAGTGAAGGTATACTTTCTTGTCAATAAAATTCTATAAACTAATCATTAAAAATTAAGGCTTATGGGAGTCCTAACATAAGGGCTCGTTATCATAAATTTTCGTAAGTATTGCACAATATTAATAAGATACAAGACATGAGCAACAATCCTGATCCATATATATATATATGGTTTTCTGTTATTTAAAAGGCAGGGCAACATAGTTTTAAAGGGATTTGGTTAAGTGCTGTGGATTCATGCATCAATGCACATTTTTCAAAAAAAATGCAATTTATGCTACGTTAAGGATGCTTAGATTTGTGCTATAAGTTTTAACTAACAATAACAACAACCAAGCCTTTATCTCACTAGATGAGATCGTCTGTGCTACAAGTTTCAACTACAAAACTAAAATAATACCTTCATACTTAAATAACTAGGTATTGAATTACTTTTTCATATCTACCAGTAATGCAAGGTTCTTTTAAAATTCCTTAGCTTTTACTTGATGATGTCAATACCTAGTAAATGCTTTATTATTGTTCAAATAGTTAGTTGTATTCGATATCATTAATCGTCAGACCCACATCAACCATAGCTCCACCTCAGAGTACAACCCACTAGAGAGCTAGTGTTAACGAGGTCATGACATTAGGAGCTAGGAAAACGCTTATTTCAAATCTCCATATAACCTAGCAAAGAAAAACTCAAAACGCAATCAATAAAAAATAGATGCACTTAAAGTTCAGAGTCCAATTATCTGGAGAAATTTTATCTAACAACTACAGAAAGGGCTTGTGACACAAATTATAGTGGAAGGCATTAAGAAATAATTAACACTACAGGAATCTGATCCATGGTTTGAGGGATCTTATTATGCTTATTGCATTATATAGCAAAATCAAAAGTTACAAATCGGAAGATTAAAAGAACAGAAAGAAGGAATTCATTTTGTCGAATAAAAGAAAACGATTCAAGGATAAGGATGATCAAATTTAGTATAGTGGAACTTACTGCCTCTGTGCAGCTGAAAAAAAGGCAAACCAGATCTTTCCACTGGACAAAACCTTCAAGTGATTGCCCCATCTACATTCACCTTGGTATTAAATACATTAACACACAATATTTACCCCAAATAACTAAGCAACAATACCACATTGGCAATTACCATGAATGCAATGAATGCAAACTGCAGTTCTCCCAAAATAAGACCTTCTTCACCTCCAAAGCTTCCCATTAGGACATTGTCAAGTAACTTGGACTGAACACGAGAAAGTTATTTCCATTAGAAATCAAACCATTCACATTTATTTCTCAACATTACGTCATCATATCAAGTTTCAAGAATAAAAGCTCTAAAAGCAGGAGATTCTCAATAAACAGTTGCCAGAACTATCACTCCTTTTTATCATAGATTACTGCACATTACATTTTTAATAAAAGGTTGCCAGCATCATTAGTTTATTCTAGCATAGATTACTGCACAACCAAAGGTGAAACAAAACAGACTCCCAATAAAAAATTTGCCTAACAATTAGCACAAAATAGTATACATTGTTGGGTAAGAAAATCCACATTTAATCCATTCAACTTGTATAACTCTTGTTACCAACTGATCTAAAAGCTTAGGCTGTATGGTAATGGCCAAGAATAATTTTGTATTCTAACATGCCCCATCTCACACACAAGCTAATTTGCTTGCATCGTGGATTCAGTCAGCACAGATCTTTTCTTTTCTTTCAACCTTATGCAAGAAATAATTGGGGTCACTAAGATTCAAACTTGAAATCTATGGCTCTTATACCATGTAATATGAGAAAAATTATCAATAAAGATAACAAAGTAATGGAACCATAAAAGAGAAGAGACAGGGTTGGGACCTTACTAGCAATAGTGGACACATGAGGAAAAGCACATGATGGTGCTTACCAAACACAAAAGGAGCTAGATAGATGAACAAAACTTATCAATCAACTAGGAAGGCGGTGTCCAAGACGACAATGCCACTGATACAATGAGATTTGACATGTTTGAATAGAAGTTAGGAAAAGAGTATCATGACCAGTTAGATAATAAATTCAACAACCACAACATCGTAACCAATTCTTAAGATCTTGGATAACACAGTAAGAAGGATAAAAGATAACCGCACAACTATGAGAAGTTATACGCTAATGAATGGAAGTTAACTGAAAAATGAGGTACATAAAGAACATCGTTTAAAGTGAGCTAAGTAGAAAGAGTGATAAACCCCCAATAGGATATAATGAGCATTAGCAATGATAATAGGAGGTAATGGAGAAATGTCAAAGGAAGAGAATAGCAATTTGCTACCATAAATATGTGAGGAAGCACTAGAATCTAATATCCAAGCCATACTAGACAAAGTGGCATTTGCGGATCTAGGAATAGCAACAACACTAAGGAGTGGGGGGTGATGTCTGAGAATTGGTTGGGATAGTAATAAAGCTGAATGATGCCACTCTGTTGCCCTTGGAGAAGATGCCCGTGCCTATGTGGTAATTCTAGAGTTGAGACGAGTGGATGAGGACATCATCACGGACACTAACCAAAAGAAGGTAGCTGGAGGATCCACACATGTGATGCTGAGGAACACTGAGGCCAACGTTGGCGGCAGGCTAACTACAATCCGGAAAGTGGAGGTTGGTGTAGCGGTTTGCTACAATGCCAAGCATGGATGGAGGATCCTGCATTGGATACTGAAGCGCATTTAGGTGTCGGAGTCATCACTCTAAAGCATGTGTGACTGGCATATAGATGCATGCTGGCGCTTGTAAGATGGAGTTGGGACCAGCATGTAGGGGCGCGTTAGTACTAGCGCTAGGGTCTGAGCTAGCTTGAGATGGAATCGACGCATAGGGGACTTGGATTTGCAATTTCACAAGAGGAGAAGTGGTGTAGGATGGTGATGAGTGGGGTAGGATAGCAAGGCTAAAGCGGATCATGCTTTAATACTATATTAAATCTCTAGTTATCGGTCTAAGAGCTTAAGCAATAAGGTAATTGCCTAGGAATAATTTTAAATTCTTACACAATTATCACGTGATGCTTAGTGCATTGCATATTCCTCAGAGAGATCCACGAAATGCGACAGCATGTTGCTTTTCGCAGTACTAAAGATACTTTTAGTGGATGGATGACCATCACTCAACGAAGATTATACAAGGGAAAAATGCTTGAAATCTAGAGACTAATGAAAACAATGCAAGTTGATAATAAGAAATTGAAACGTTGTTCTCCAAAAGTTTTCCTCAACAATTAAACTAGTAGAAACATGAGCAATTAATTCTTAATTAGACAGTAAACTGATTGCTGTTTAATAGAAAAGATATATTTCATATGTTAAGCTCTAAAAATTACCTTATCAAGATTCAAGGCAGTAAGTTCTTCACCAGTTATGTTACTTTGCTTAAAAATTTTGGGAATAGTAGTGTAGTAGCATCCTCGCTTTTCATTTTTCTCTGCAGCAGGCTGTGAAGATTTAATACTTTTTAACTGCTCCAACAACCTCTTCTCCATTTCTGTCTTTGGCTCTCTGCCAAATAAAGCAGATTCTTGTGATATGGTTATTTCGCCCCCAATTGGCTCTGCAGATAAATAAAAAAAAATCAATCTATCATTCAGAAAAAGAAAAATAGGTTGGCATCGCATAGACTCTTACATGTTGTCTACACATTGCGAGGCAAGGAATTTGACAATTCTGATTTATCTATGAAACTAGAAAAAAATTTAAAAAACCAACAAAATACCATGGAATTTTTGCTCATTGTATTTTGACCGAGGATGAGGTCCAAAATACCATTCACAAGCATACATACGGCCATCTCAAATAGAATATCTCTACCTTCAAGATGAGATGAATGTTTGGGGTTGTATCTTGAACATATCACAAGGAACAATAAAGAGATTTATATTTGACGCAGGGGATCACCAAAATCATGTCTTTGACAACCTCATGGTCTTGCGAGCAACATGTTATTCATGTTAAGAAGCATACCTATTCGTGAAATTATACTCTCAGAGAGGTAATTTGAAAGCTGCTTCCACTCTGCATAGTGATCCAAAGGATAAGGTCCAAGTTGTAGATCAAATTCCATCCGCCTTACTGCTTCAGAAAACCATTCCTCCTGTAAATCAAAAACATTAAGCAGAACAGCCTGTGAGGATATGAGCAAAAACAAGATTCAATCTAAGTTAAATTAAATTTTAATATTCCCTAATGGGAATATACAGATTCCAAAACTTGAGCAGCAAAATATGGTTTGATTATGGCTCATCACACACTATAATTGTGGCAGTTACCACCTGACCCAGAAATAATAGTCCAATTCTATATTTTCTGTCAATCACTTCTTACGCAAAAATATTTCAGCAAGGTAAACGTCTAAAATACATTAATGTGAGGTTCTCATAAGACCTGCTTGCTGATGCTTTTCTTCCCAAACATTCTAATCTTTCTCAGAATCTTATAATGTCTATATTTCCAACAGATCATTAATTACAAATCCATCTATTATTAGTAGACCCTGGATCAGATTACCACATTGCAAGATATGGTGTCAGCTTAAAGGGCCTTAGAAAAAAAAATATTAAAAGAGACATTCTCATGATTAAACTAGCCCCAACACAATAGAATTTATTTCAGAATTAAAATGGGATTTTGGAAAACATTAATTCTTTAGTAGCTCATTGGAACTAGTTACTAATCTTCTAACAAAACTGAACACCAAAATTGGCTGGAGACCTATGGACTATAAGTAAAGTCACTTCCTGATAGACCTACTATTGCGAGCAAATTCTCAATATTAGGATCAACTCTTTCAACTATTCAATAAGTTGCTAAGATAAAAAACGTTAACTGAAAACACTATTTATCAACATATTATATGCAAGAAGTACATAAGTTATCTATTACTAAAGTTTTTTATTTGAAATAATATCAAAAAAATAATGATACTATCTAACACTAAACTTGGCACACACACCAATGGGCAATATAAAAATAATGACTAACATCAGCATGCTATTCTAAAATCATCTTTGAGTTAACCTAATGGACATTAAGAGTTCTTTGGTCAATTCACAATAGCTTTTGACGATATCACAATACAACTCCGATGCGGGACAAAAATACGAATGATATTTTTAATTTTTAATTAGCAAAACTAAATATTAAATTATTTTAATTAAGCTCAAAATTTTTTCTATAAATTTATGATAAATCAGATTTCAAAATCCCACTAATTAAAATATTTTAAAATTGAAATCTCATCTAATAAATAAATTATTTATCAAATTAGATTAGGACATTGATTTTAATTCAATAAGTCAGATCCAAGATTCAAAAATTAGGGCTGATATCTTACACATAAATCCAACAAAAATTTTTGCTTAAATAAATGTACGATCGCACAATTAGAACCAAACAAAATAATCAAAATTACGCAAAGTCGAGAATCACAATTAGATAGTTTTAGAGAAGATCACACCAACTTAGAGGAACCTCAAGTCTTCGAGCAACATGATTCAGTGAGGCGGAAGGAAAGCAGCAACGTGAGTCAAGAGGTGTGAACGTATGTAACGGGGTGGCACGAGCTAGAGAAGAGATGAATTATCAAGGGTCGTTCGCATGCGACCAGAATGGGAGCAGGGGAGGCCGAAGTGGGCAGCCGGTGCAAGAACTTGCACGCGCATAGGTGTAGGTGAGGATGTCGCATGCATGCAGAAACTAATTGCGACGCAATTCTCACGAGCCCCTATGAGCACTGCGTGCAATCGTACTCGCCTACAGGCACTGCTTGGCGCATGCGTTGGCATTGTTGGCACGTGGGAAGGTGGCAAGTCCGTGACAAACAGTGGTGAAGGTTTGTGCGGGACGATGGTGTGGCAGCACGAGGTGTGTATGCAGGTTCACAAAGACAAGTTAGGGAAAGGGAAAGGGATAGATGAAGGTTTAGGTTTTTTTTCACTCAAAGTAAAGATAACTAGGCTATTTTGATAATTCTTACCAAAGGCCAACTCCATCTTTTTTTTACCGGAATATTAACCCCTTAACTTGGATTTAGGCACTCAGAAAACTCTGAATTCATTTTATCAATCAATATCAATCATCCTAAATATATTGTTAGATGACTTTTTTATATAGAGATATCTCATAAAAAATTTTAAAAAATAATATTAAATGTAAAAAATAAAAAATTAAATAAATCTGAAACAAATATAGAACAAATTCTATTATAATAAAATAAAAGAAAATTGACATTTGTCACCCATAAACAAGTTTTTTTTACATATAGCACTTCCTAAGTCAAATATTTACAAGCAATACCCCCTATTTTGAATGTGAATTTATAGGCAACACCCCCACGCTACTTTTTGTTTTCCATCTATTACTTTAACCTAACTAGAGTTAACACATATAACTAAGATTATATCTAGCACTTCATTTAAAAACTAAATAAACAAAATCCACCATCTATGTTTTCATTTCTATTTTTTTCTAAATCTCTTTTATTTCAATTTTGTCTATTTTTAAGATCTATATTTTTTTCATAGCTACATCATTGTGAATCTTCTTGAAACGAGATAAATGTAATCTTAATTATATGTGTTAACCCTAGTTGTGTTAAAGAAATAGCAAACAGAAGCTAGAGTGAGGGTGCGACCTGTAAATTCTCATTCAAAATATGGAGTGCTGCTTAAAAATATTTAATTTAGGAGGTGCCTCCTACAAATATTTAACTTAGAGGGTGCCGCTCGTAAAAAAGGTTTCTTTTGGGGTGACAAATGTAAATTTTTCTAAAATAAAATCAGCTTCAAATATGATGGGTCCTCAAATTTCTGAAATTATCCCTAAATCTTCATTAAATCAAATCAAATCAAATACAAATATAATTAATATGAAAATTTTGAATTAACTATAATCGATTTGAATTTGAATTTTGATATTATTGTGGTTGTTAGGTTATACTAATTTATGTCCTTACCAAACCCTAATATCCTTCATAACATCAATGTACCATTCCTGAGCACCTAACTGACTATGATGATACAAATTTATTGCATTTCTCAATGTCAATGTAATACTTTTCAACTAAATACCTTAAGCTCCTTAAAAAAAAACCTTAGTACCGTAACCTAACAGGTAATCTTCACAATTACAAAACCATAAACCAACAAAAATTAACATTTAAATCAACAAGATTTACCATATTTATCCCAGTAAACTTTCTACAATCCTCATTGTATGATTCGTGAGATCTACATTTACTAATCACCACATATTTGAAATTAAATATGAATCTAAAATTTAAAGTCGAGAGTCAATCATTTTAGGATTAAAAATCTTTCCAAGGTGCAGCAACAATCCAGGATTACTAGAAGAAAAATCGCTGAAATTTTTATAGTATAAGTGAAATAAGTTGTACACAAGGAAAGCAGTTGAAAAGAAATAATCCAAATAGTACAATACCATACAGATAAAATTTTCTGGCAAGTTGAAATAAAATTGATAATATAATATACGTGAATGTTATAGACATAATACTAGCCAATTTAAAGAGTTGAAATTGAACTGGCATAATAAGGAAACCATCAAATTAGCAAACCAGATATGGCATTTAGTAGAAAAATGACATATTTGGCAAAAGAATGAAGTATTAGTGAATCTTATAGGTATATAATACCAGCCAAGTTAACAGAAATTTGTATAAAATGCCATTAGTTTCATTTTAAAACTCGTATGGGTGCAGACAAAAAAATGTCATCATATGACAAACAACCCTGTATCACTTTTTAGAAAAGTTTACAAGTTAAATAGTCCTACATATTTTTTTATAGTTTGCAATACCTTTGCGAGGGAAAATATGGGTTAGATAAAAACCTCATCTTCTGTGACTTTGACAAACCTTTCCTCCTGCGGATACCATTTACGAACAACTACCTGCCAAATGTGCTCAAAAGAGCAGGATCATAAGAGGAATGCATTGAAAATGTTAAAAGTGAAAATGCTTGAAGAGACAAATATTTATCAATTGAAGCTTCAAACCATTGAGTGGAGCTTTAATAGGCACAAAACTTTGAAGAAGCATATTGCCACACTTGAAAATATTAACAAGTTACAGCAAATCACAATAAAAACAAATTTTGCACCATTACTCAGCTAAGTTTGACAGGCATTTTCTTCTTTCTTAACTTGAAGACCTTTACTCTGCTTTTTAGTTTCTTTGCTTTTTCTTCCCTTAGAGAATCTCATTATAAACTTGTGTTCAAGGTGTAAATCTTTTATTTACATTTTGTATCATCTGACAAAGGACTTTCCTATTATAATTAGATAACATTAAGGCTCGGCTTTAAGTCCCATCTCTTTACATTAATTATGGCGGTCCTGACTAGAAACATTCAAGATGAGATGCCTGGTATATGCTTTTAGCAAATGATATTCTCCTCGTTGATAAAACTAGAGATGAGGCTAAAGCGAAACTCAAGTAATGGATAAATACTTTAAAGTTTAAAGATAGTCTTAGTAGAACACAAATTGAATATAGAATGCACATTTAGTTAAGAAAAGAACACTTGTATTGGTGATGTGATAATTGATGATCAAATCATTAATAAGAGTGAGCGCTTTAGATACTTTGAAATCAATCATACAAAATGATGGTAAAATAGATGGTGATGTCATTAGCAGGATCAAAGTATGATGGATAAAATGGAGAAATATTTCTGGTGCATTGTGTGATAGAAAAATCTCACTCAGACTTAAAGGTAAATTTTATAGAATAGTAATAAAACCAGCAATGATATATAGTGCTAAATGCTGGCCTATAAAGAAAAAAACATATAAATAAATTAAGTATTGCAGAAATAAAAATGTTAAAGTGGATGAGTGAATATATACGAAAGAATAGAATAAAAAAAAAGTATATCCACAAAAAAATTGAAGTAACATCAATTGAGGATAAACTCAAAGAAAGTCGACTTACATGGTTTAAATATATAAATAGAAAGCTGATTGAAACTTCAGTATGGAAAGTAGGGTTATTGGACCTTATCCATGTAAAAAGAGAAAAAGGAGACCGAATAAGACATGAAAGAAACTATAAAGAATAATCTTACATATTTAAACCTAAATAAGGATTTATTAACTGATCAAGTGAAATAAAAATAAAGGATTTATATAGCCAACTCACATAATGGGATAAAGACTTGGTTGTTGTACATTTTGTATCATCTAATGCCCAATTTGCTGGAAGTCGAGCACTTCAACTTTGGAGCAGCAGTTACCATAGGGATCCTACCGCACCAACAACTTTAAAAAAGTATAATTTATAGACTACATACATTAACTAGGATTCAATCACCAAAACAACACACATAAGTTCAGTACAAGGGAAAGAATCCATGATTTCCAAATATTAGAACTGATACTCAGAAGCATGTTGCTTTGTTTAATGAGCTCATTTAATTTTAAAAAGGGTCATAAAATGTGCCAACACTTCTTTTAGGTGCTCAACATCCAATCTTATAAATTATAGACTCCAATGAAGTTTATGGTGGTTTATCGTCACCTGAACAATAGATAGTTGCATGATTACTAGGAATTTACCTTCAGATCTAGACAAATTGACCAAATTCTCACCTGGTTTACGAAGCAGAGGAAAAGAGATGCTGGGAAAGAGAGGATAACATTTTGAGTAGAGCTAGATCTTAAGGGCAGTAAAAATAAAGAGATATATCACCAATTAAATGAAAAAAACTAGCTCAATCAACGGCTCCTTTTGGATGGATCATGACCAACCTAAGGCAAATATAACATTACATTAGATTAACCTATTAACAACATCAAGGACTCCATATTAGTCACTCAAAAAGAAACTTTTTAATTCAATTTTCACTTTACATTTTGTGAAAGGTGAATTAAAATTCTACTGTCAAACCAATACCCCAACCTAATAAATCTAGAGAATATACCTTTAACTATACTAACACAGATAATAGGACATAAACTAAATAAACAACAAATAATAAAATAACTAGAAAACCAAAAATATAATTCCATATTCCAACAATGTAGTGGAAAGTATGCTACTGTATAACTGCTCTTGTTTCTTAGTAAAGAATCCTAAAATACTCATAATATCTTCTTGTTCACTATTAGAATTTAGAACCTCTGCGAAATAAAATAAAAAGTGGCATCTTTTGTGAATTAGAATAGACTTAAAGACCATTTTGTAAAGGCATGGAAAATTATAAAATAAAAGGTAGTCTCCCTATGAGGGATAATAGTAATGAAAGTCGTGCTTTCAAATGATTCAATATGATTATATGAGTCACTATGGATGTATTTGCCAATTAGAATATGAGAAAAAAAAATGTCAGAATCACAACAATCGATTGCAAATTATGGGGTCTAATCAACTTTGATTGACAAATGTATTTGTTCTTCAGCTGTGTTATATATATTTTTTTAATGTCCCGTAGACCTGCATACATTTGGAAAAATATACATTTCCATCATATTAACCTCAGTGTTCCAGTATTTTTTATCACTGCATTGAAAATGATCAAGCAAATCGTATATCAATCATCTTTCGAAAATTGTATATCAATGGCTAGAGAATATAAACTTTCTGCTCGATATTGCTACAAATACAGTTTTATAATTAAATTTGTGTCTAAACGTTTCACAATAAACCGATGCTTATACAATTCCTGAAATCAATGCACTACAATTCAAACAGATTTGTATATACACGTTCTTGATTCAATAGCCATAAGACACTTTTCAACCTATGTTAGCATGCTTTGTTCTGACCTCCTTCCAATGATAAACAACTAAGTAATAAAATTTCCAGAATAAGATGATCCTAATCCTCATTAAATCATCATATAATTATCTGGTCTTTTGAAAGATCGCATTAAAACTTTTTTTTACTGAAATATGGTAAAACAATTCAATTTTCAGCTTCATGATAAGTCTAATGCCAACATGCATATCTCACACACGTGCAGCACCCAGAACCTAGCATGAGCATGCCAGCATGGACTCACACAGAGAGTAGCAGATGAATGAAACATATTCTAGTGAATTAGTGAAGAAAGAAACATCAAAAAACTTTTGTTACAGATACAGTAGTTGAACATTTGTTACAGACCATTAAAAAAAACAACTTTGTTACAGATACAGTAAATGGTTGAACAAAGGTATATTATAAAATTTGGAGCAGTACAAACGTCATTAATCTTATCCATGAACATGCAGTCAGAAACTAGCCAAAGAGATTGTGTTAAAAGAGTACCTCTGAAGGATAAGTGATAATAAAGAAGCTTAGTGTTGGTGAAAATTCATTCCCATCCCTGAATATATTGCCATGAAATTTCAAGGATTATTCATAAGAAAATGAAAGAATTATAATAAAAGCCAATAAATAATATAAAATCATACAAAGTTTTGAATAGTTAAAATTATAATCATGAGTTATTTTTTGAACAGTTGTTTCAATAGAGTTGATGAAAATGTGACACAAAAACATGTCATATAAGAATTAGAAGGGACAAACAACCCTACATAGAACTTGGAAATTTAATATCATTCCATATAATTATGTGCCAGGTTAAGCAGGATTCAAGCCTTAGAAATATATGAAAGAAAGGCAAATTTTAAATCACAGAAAAAATAGATATTGCCCAAAGCGATGGACCGACTTGCCATTTCCTGAAGAAGGCTGAAATAAAACTTTTAAATAGTATTACCATTTACCAAAAACGTTTTTTTCGGACAGAAAGAGATTGTAAATCAGATATCATGCACAAGGCCTCCACTATTCAACATTAACTATATATCCACACAACTGGCTGAAGGATGATGGATAAGTAAAATTATTGGCCTTAGGCCCCGTTTAGTGCGAGGACCAAAATCAGGACTAAAATGATACTAATTTAAAAAACAACAACAATAATAATAAATAAATATTTTTAATCATTCTACACAAACTCTAATATAAAAAAATATTATTTTGCTTTACATACTTAATAATTTTTAATAAAAATATTAACTTTATTTCATATCCTAGACCAAAATACTCGATTTCTATTAAAAAATTGAGTATGTGAAGTAAAATAATATTTTTTTATATTAAATTTGTGTAGAATGATTAAAAATATTTATTTATTATTATTGTTGCTATTTTTTAAAGTAGTAATATTTTGTTCCTAATTTTGGTCCTCGCGTCAAACAGGACTTTAGTCACCAATTATACAATATATCATGAATTTAAACACTAAACATTAGGAGTGCCCACTACAAATACCAAAAAGCATGAACATCAGAAAAATGATTTGAATTGCAAATTGGGTAAAAACTACAAGAACTGAACTTGCTTACTTGTTTGATGAGCAATAGTAGACAAAATGTGGCCCTGGTGGGAGCATCTTTATGCCTTTAAAATTTGGTCCAACAGAGTACACCTAGTATAATAGAAATAGTCATCATTGAGCTTCAAAAATAGTGTCCTTAATGATTCAAAGTCTAGAGCGTAATATCCATAAATGCAAAATATGAAATCACTCTATTAAAAAGCAACTAGATTCCAAAAAATATAGGAAAAGAAAGAGAGATGTCATACTGGCCTAACCTATTTCAAGGAAAAAAAAGGTGTAAAGACATGGAGCATTTGTTAAACCCATATCGACTTTGATGATAATAAATACATTAATAATAATATACTCGATTAATATTCTATATATTGGTAAATATTATACCTAAGCTTTACAGGATTAAAGAAGGGTGCTCGTCAACATGGACTTAAAATTGAATAAATCAAGCCAAGATTATGAATAAAATGAAAATGATGAAAATCCTCAAGAAAAAGAGCTTTGAGTTCAAAATTTAACTTCAAAGAAGTAATTGTTCTCAAAATTTTAGATCATGTAAATGCACGAAATTTCAAACTCATTTGTGTGGAGAAAAATAAAATGAATAAAATAAATTTTAAAATTTTTCCCAGGCTTCTTATTTTTATATTTTTCAAATAACTCGCAATTTGCATGGTTCAGCTGAATTCATTTTTTGAATGAAATGAGACTTTCGAAAAATTTCAAATCACATGAGCAAAGCTTCTGATGATGTATTTTCTTTAATATTATTTTTTTAATTAAATTTTATGTATTCTGCAACTTTTATTATTGCAATTTTTATTTATTTTTCTTTTCTTTTCAGTCATTATATATATATATATATATATATCTTATATATCTTATTAAAGATGGTACCAAGCTGCTGAATTTCTATTTCCAATTTTACCCCTCATAAATACTGCTATTTTCGTTTTTGCCTACCCTTATTTCTGTCCTCTCTCTCTCTCTTCTCCCTCTTCTCTCTCCAATCTCTCCACCAGTCCCTCTTTTTCTTTCTCTTATCTCTACTCTTTCTCTCTTGAGCCGCCCCCAGCCTCCCTCGCTCTCTTCTCTCTCCACTCTCTCCACTTGCCCCTTTCTTCCCTCTCCTCTGTCTACTCTCCCTCTCTTGAGCCGCCCCCCCTCTCTTCTCTCTCTTTAAAATATTAAAATATAATAAATTTATTTATATATAAGTATAATAGTATATGATATATTGTTAATTTATTTATATTATAAATGTAAAATTAAATATATATTTTAATTGAATCGAGTAAAATAATTTTAAATCAAAAGAAAATTAACTTGAATTTAAATCAAATACAATAAAAGTGAGTTTAGAGTGAATATTAAATTTAAAGAATAATGTATAGTTTTTAATTTGATAAAACTTTAAAATTTTTATTAAAATCAATACTAATAATTAAATTTTATAAAAATTTTAAATACCAATATTAATAATAAAATAATATTCAAATTCTTTATCATATAATTTAATATATTTGAGCGGTACAAGTGGCTAAGTTTTTGAAATTCTCAAAATACCCTTTTTAATTTTAATAATTTATTATTTTGATTCTATCTCTGTTCAATCCCCGCCTACCCGTCGCCCCTCCCTCTTTCACTCTCTTTCTCTCTCCTTTCCCTTCTCTCTTCACTCCCTACTAACTGCCCCTCTCTTTCTCTCTCAACTCTCTCTCTCGCTCCTCTCTCTTCTCTCTCTCTCCCATCTCATAATTATAAAATAAATTTATAAATTTATTTATAAAATAAAATAAATTCATTTAATTATACAAGTTAATTTATTTATATTAATAAATATAATAATTGAATTTAAATTGAATCAATTTAATTATAAATAAATTAATTTTAAATTAAAAATTTAAATTGAGTTTAAATTAAGTAAAATACAAGTGAGTTTAGAGTAAATTTAAAATTTAGACGATAATGCACAGGTTTTAGTTTGATAAAGCATTAAACATTTTATTAAACTCAATACTAACAACTAAATTTTATAAAAATTCTAAATACCAACGTCAATAACAAGATAACATTTAAATCCTAAGTCATATAATTTAAAAAAAATATAATTTTTGTTTTTATTTTTTATTTTCTTAAATACAATAAGTCATGAAATTTTAATTCAGAAATCAAAATCTTAAAATCAATTTAAACTGATTATTCATAAATTAAAATTTTCAATTATGATGCAAATTTCATTGATTCAAATTAATTAATTTTTCAAATTTAAAATTATTTTGAAGTTTAATCGAGTTAAGTATACTTATCTTTCTTAATTATTATATATATATATACATATATATATATATATATTACACATATATTAAAACACAAGTAAGATGATAAATAAATAAATCAACTCTATTATTAAATTAAAAATATTACATATAATAATTAATTTAATTTACATCTAATTTAATTTTTAAATTATTTAGTCATCAGATCTTCAACAACTATAAATTTTAAAAATTAATTTTATTTTATTAGATTTCAAATATTTATTTATTGTTTGCTGATATTTAACTTTTTAAAATTAAAAATAAAATTTAAACTCTAAACTTTTAGATTTTTCTTTAATTTACTTGAATTGATTTATAACGATGACTGAAATTTTGATTACAAGTTTAAAATTTTTTAATCTCAATCAATATTTAAGTTAGATTAAATTAGTTATAATTATTTTATTAAATATTTAATTATTAAATTTGATTATTTTTACTTTATATATTAACATATAAATATTTATATGTAAAATTATAAATTTATTTATTATGATTATGTGTTAATTAATATTTTAATAATTTATATTTTTATCATGAAATATTTATATACAAAAAATAAAAAATTAAAGTTATAATTTATAATTTTTATTTAAATTTTATAATAAATATATTTATATTAAAAAATGTGAAAAACTTCCATGCAATTTTGGCATGGGAAAAATACTAGTATAAAGAAAAGAAAAATAACATTTGTTTTTACACACTCGACATTATACATTAATATATTTAAATTATACATATGCTTAAATCTATATAAACTATAAGTATAAATATATATAGTTATACATATATATATATACACACATTTTTTTTATTACTCTCTTATAAGTGATACAAAATTGTTAACTTGCACTTACTAAAAACATTTACTTATCAAACAAAGCTACTTGCCACTACTTAAAATAACAAAAGACTCACAATAATAGTTCTATCAAAAAAAATTTAAAATTTTTAATTAATCATGATTAGCATTTAATTTAATAATTATACCAAATTCATCCCCTCTTGCATACAACAACATTATGGTCTGTAGTTTCATATCTTCTTAAGCGAAGTAGTGATATATCCATCAACAAGCATGACCAATAAGAATGTTCATCCGATTCCTTTATAGCAGAAATGTCAAATAAAAATTCTTAATTTTTATTGGCCTTCAAATGAAAGACCCCAACCTAATGCTAAAACAAAGTGCTAGTCTTTGTTAAAACCCTTCAAGGAGAAACAAAAGAAGTAATGGAAGCTACAAAATCCATAAGAGAATAAAAAGAAGTATGCATAGCAAATTCAATATGATAACAAAAGAAGGAATTCAAATACCTTTTATGGAGTTGAAGGTAGAAAGTATTGTTGCATTTCTTGAAATAGTTGTTTTTTAATTGTATTTTAGGCTAACATTTATTGCACTTAAAACAGCTATACTACATTTTTTTTTTCCCTTTGTGTTTGGGGTAAAATTTTGATCTATTACCATAAGAATGGACTAATGTTATATATTAAAAGAACAAATATAATAACTAACTTAAATGAATGATGCCTTCGCCATAATAATATCAATTGCTAATTTTTAATGAGGAATATGATAAGCTTTGTCCATAGATATATTTTAGTCTTCCCTAAAATGAAATGAAATCAAAATAAAAAGAAAGTTGGTCTTATAAACTGAAAGATCATGGATGAAAACCAATGACTCTACAGATCAGATGCTTTTCCACACAACAAGCTAGTAATAAAGTTATCAGAAACATAGTTGGATGCAAGTCACATTTCAATCTAATAACATTGATAACAGAAGATAATATCTTAGTACTAATGGCATTTATGCATTATGAGCATTAATTTTAAGGAATAGTTGAAACCTTGCTAAAACAACATTCAAGGCTTAACACTTGGAAATTTCTATAAGATTGGAAGTGTCGAGTAGTATATTATTAATGATGCAGAAATCTGTCATCTTGGATGGCAGATCTCATACATAGAAGATTGTCATGCGTGGGGTCCATTGATCAAATCTTGAGAGAGAACGGAGCATTAGAATGAAGTATGCCAAAGGAAATATAAAAAAGGTGAAAGGAAAAATAAACACACAACTTTTATGTAGAACATCCTTCAACAAGAAAAAGCCACGATGCTTGTAAACGACTTCAAGAGCTCACAATACTTAGTTACATAAGATGGAGTTACACAAGATGGCTCAAGAGCTACATAGGGAAGTATTTTGCTTAGCTAGAGTTGACATAGCTCTCTTTCTTCCTCTATTCATACATGACCTTCTGAGGATTGAGGAAATTTTCTCCTCCTGGTGGTTCTTCAATCTCCAAGATCTCTCGCTTTCCTCGCTTGCTTGGGGATTCCTACTAGTGAAGCCTTCATCACCTAAAGATTTCTGAGAGGTGAGGTCCCATCACCGATGACATTATATGAGGTCGCTACGACACTTAGGTTGATATTGTTCTGTGAATATCATAAATACAACTGATGTCTTCTTGATAACGGTCTCAAGCCTTTCCTTAGCTTAGGAAAATAATTTCTGTGGGCACGGCGAGACTGATGCCTAGCTAATGTTGAAAGGGGTGTCATTTCATTTACTGGAGCAGATCTCTGTATCGGGATTTACAAGTCTAGACCTTTCCATCGTACCAAGTTTCGAGAGTGATTTTTGGAGGATGGCACAATTTTGCAATTTTCACCTGTAAAGTGGTGGGTGAAGTTCCGCAATATTGCCTATAATAGGACCACCATCGCTGAGGTAAATTTATGGCTGATTCCACAATGTATGCTTGCCCACGAGATAGAGCCATAAGTAATCTCATGTGCGTAATGCCTTACAAGATTTTTTTTTCTAAGCTTGATCATCGACCTGTTGATTGTTTGATTTCCACGTGTCCTCTAGTGACGTGAATGGCTTAAATTGCCCGGTGCCTATTGTTATTAACACCAGGTCCCCCTATCGAAGGGGTGAGAACATTCATGTAGGGATCTTAAATCGTGTAGATCTTATTTGGTGACATATCTTCAAAACCCCTATTTTCGCTCCAATCCTTCGTTTAAAAAAATATTTCGACAGTTTAGTCATGGTTCTAAGATGAAGCCAGCCACTTCACTCTTGTGTGAACACTCTAAGGTGGTCAAGAGGAAAAGGAAGAAGAGAGCTCCCGCGATGCAATTAAATAAATCTATCATGTACTACCTCTGATTCTTGCTAAGTGCACCAACCAAAAGTTATAAATTTAAATTGCTTCCAATACTCAGCGACTTGATCGAACCAAGCCTCTGCAATTTCTGAATCACCTTTTAGAATGGCCTGTTCTCCCCAGTCAGGGTTGCAAACAGTATTCACACTGCATAGTGCCAAGTCCATAGGGCTTGTAGTTTTGGACAATCCAGCTACAAGAGAACAAGGAACAAAGGGCTCTCCCCTCTTTTTCATCTGACAACTAGAATCCCTCTTTTTCTCCGATCTGGTTCCTCCACCACCACGAACCCCTATTAGATTCAGGCATGATGCACTTTTTTATTTTTTGTTTTTGCAGCGTTCATTGTTGCTGGAACTATGTGGTATGGTTCAGACAGAAAGCCTACGCCACCCATAAAATCCCCCCTCCTTGCGCAAAGCGGCCAACAATGGCACGGAAGAAAGCTTTTCTCACTCCACATCTACAGTGTATGAAAACTTAGTATCTTAGGAAGAGCCTTAAATAGGGAAGGAGGATCATCCATTGATGGGCCAAGGCCCGGAAATGATGTTCAAATTAAATTGGCCAAAAGAAGGTGACACTTTTGTTGGCTAGATGCTTGTGACAACTTCCCTACTAACCAACATGTCCACAGAACATCTGAAAAGCCTTTCTTCATGGCAGTCTGGAAGGAACACATCCAAATGGCAGCCTTTAGGCAAATTCAACAGCTGGCAAGATCCTACTGCTGGAACTAGTGGTTCACTATCACCAAGCATGCTGTTGACTATGCCCTAATCAAAGAAGTCTCCTTGAATTTTGCTTTGAGCAATATAAGGCCTCAGCGTCACATGCCTCACCAAATGCTTTAAGAACTTTGCGCGTCCAGCTTGTGTTTCTCAAGTGCACCATTCCCTTACTCTAGCTTCTATTTTGCCTAGGGAGTGCAAAAACAAAGTCGATCTATAGTCCTATGGTTGGATTTCTGCCAAAGTGTCCATCGACTCCCAGAGTTCCCCGGCTCCCCATTGTTCGTCAAGAAGCTCCATAACAATAAACAATGCCCTCTTTGCTGCAGATTTGAAGAACTTTGACAAGGTGTCTATCAGCAAAAAGATCCCATTATACAGCAGCTAGTCAGCTACTCATCGTTATGGACCATAGACCATGTTCAACTGTCTACTACATCTAGAAGAGGACATCCTAAAGTATACTAGTAGGTGGCTACACCAAATCTCAATGCCCAATGCAATTTCATACATCAACTTTCTTTGTCCCAAAAGCTCTCCGAGTGAATGGTTTAGAGGGTTTTTCTACTAGAAAGAATTTTCTATTGAGCACCCAATTGCTTGGTTCAAGTCCAAAAAACAAGCCATCAAATTTTCTAAACTTTATCTCACACCCAACAAGACCTTAATATAAAAATTCAACTATATTTCACATCCTATATAAACCCAAACATTTAAAATCTACTTTATTTCATATCCAACACATTTTAATACAACATTCAACCATATCTCACATCCTACATAAATTTTAGTATTAAAATAACTTCATTTCACACGTACATGTATTATAATATGTTCTCTCTCTAACTAAAAAATGACCTTCTAACCAAACAAGGGTATTTGAGTCAAGTGACAATCGCAACCCACAAGAAGCTTTGCCCTACAAAGGAGAAAAGGAAATATGTTGAGAAAGATTGTAAGTCTATAATATTGTAAAAAAATTTAAAATTTTATTTTATTTATATTCATTAACACTATATTGAAAGTTTATTTTCTTCTGTTAATATTGTTATTTTATTTATAAGACCTATATTGCAATTTAATACTTTAGTTTAATTATACAAATTTCATTAACTAAAAATATTTTTTAATAATTTATTAATATTATTATATTTTATTATTATTAAACCTAAATTTTTTTAAATAAATATGCATAATAAATATTTCATTTAAATTTTATTAGATATGCATCATAATTATAGTTGTAATTCAATAGATTTGGATTCCTTTGTATATAATATGAATTATAGAACCACCACCTTGATTTGTTGTCAAATAACATTAAGGACCGGACCCGAACCAAATTCGAACCGAACCTGAACAGAATTTTTTTGGTTTAGTTTTGATTCCCAAAATTATGAAATCGACCTTAGTTGGTTCGGGTTCAAGTTTTACCTAAAACCAACTCAAACCGATTAAGTTGCACCACTAATGATGACCAATTTCTCCTACAAGTAAGTTTCTCTTGTGCATCTGCCTTGTCGTTCTCGTAGTAGCTTGTAAATCACTTGTAGATTTTCAAAAAGCAACAAAATATTGTGATATCACGAAGGTTGAAGGACATAATGGCTCAAATGGTGAGCCTCCATAAGGAGTTGCGGTAGGTGATGGGAATGCCTAGCACATCCCCTCGCTTGAAGGGAACCTGAAGAAAGTTGAGGAAGAATCACAAAAGAAATTGATGGAGATGAAAGATGATGGGAAAGATCTCCTGAACCAGCTTATGAAAGCTGTAGACCAACCAAAGCCCAACCATGAGAGGGCAGGCTTGTGGGAAGAGAAAAAGACAAAAGAGAAGGAAGCAGTTGCAACACTTCAGAGCTACATTGTCAAGCTAGAAGAGAGTTCAACACAAGAAAAGGATGCCATCTCATGCCTTCAAGCCACTATGATTACTTTGAAGAGAAGGAAGAGGTGGCCACAACAACGGAGAGAATTTCAAAATGACACTTGCTCGCATTGCCAACTTAGAGGGGCAATTGAAGCAAAATTGTGTGGTCACGTACTAGAAAAGTACGAAGTATAAGAGCTAGAAAGGAAGCTCGTAAAGATTGGCTAAAATTCTCTAACCGACTGGCATGCCTCTGCCTGATGTGATTGCTACAAATAGTAATTTGTCATAATGATTACACCAGACAGTATAGGGAACTTACAGACATAGGTGGGGCATCAATACCACCATTCAGAACTGGCCTACAGATGGCCTCCTAATGAAGATGTTTATTGACGACCACGAATCTACAACCATGAACTTGACCATGTGCGCAACATGTCTTGTGTCATTGCCAAGTTGTAAGCAACAATGTGACAGTTCTCGTGGGGGCACCCTTTCCATAGTGAAGCTAGAAAGGTGATCGATGTGTTGAACTAAGTCGCCCTAATAAGCAGAACAAAACATGATATCCACAAGCTTCTGATATTAACAAGGATCCTCTTAACATAGTAGTTCCTAATTATTACCATAATCACTACGGCACCATCGATGTGGTTTTTCTGTATGGGCAGATCCTCCTCAAAGAAAGTGATATGAGCACTCCGAAATGTCTCCTAGAATTCCTCACAAGCTCCACATGTCTGCCTGCTAGGATCATACAAGCCCCATATGTTTGTTTGCTAGGATCACTCCATCACAATCCCCACATGTCTGTTTGATAGGATCAGATGTCAACAAGTTGTGGCCAAAACATAGTTTGTTCCTTACCTTCAAACCAACATAATGGCGATTGACACTTTCTTCCATAAAGAGCTTTATATGATGTCATGTCTATACTAGCTTGATAACTATTATTATAAGCAAATTCAATCAATGGAAGGTGATTCTCCCAACTTCCGCCAAAGTCAAGTACACACAACCTTAATAAATCCTCTAAAGTTTGTATTTTCCTTTCTGTCTGACCATCAGTTTAGGGATGAAATATTGTACTAAATTTCAATTCAGTACCAAATACTTGATATAATTTCTTCCAAAAATGAGATGTAAACTTAGGATCATGATCAGAAATTATTACTTTTAGAATTCCATGTAATTTTACAATCTGATCCAAATATACCTTGGCTAATTTCTCAGCTGTATCAGTTGTCTTTATGGCCAGAAAATATACTATTTTTGTCAATCTATCAACAATTACTCATATTGCGTCATGCCCTTGCGGTGATTTAGGTAGCCCTACTACAAAATGCATAATAATTTCTTCCCACTTCCACATTGGAATAGGAATGAGTTGTAGTAGACCACTAGGTTTCTGGTGTTCACCCTTTACTTGCTAATAAAAAAAGATATTTATTAACAAACTCTATTAGATCTCTTTTCATTTTTGTGCTCCTCTCATCACTCATTATTCGACCTACAAGTCTGCCAGGAGCCGCACTTTACCTCAGTGATTCCTCTCTCTTAGGACATCACCCGACGATCACTCCCCGCCCTCTTCGGCCACGAGCATCATAGGCCCACCAGCTTCCACCTAATTCGTCCTTGAACCACATCGTACTGCGGGAGGTCGGCTCTGATACCATATTATAACATCCCGTGATCTTATTGTAGAGGTATTGTCCGCTTTGGCTTTAGGAAAACTGTGACTTGAGTGCTTCGCAGGAGGTCACCTATCCCAGTACTGCTCCAGCCCAAGCACGCTCAACTATGGAGTTTTCCATCATTGGCCTTACGGTTTTGCCCCAAAAAGCGCCTCTACTATTTGAGATCACATTATCTACTTATACAGCTCAGGATCTCCCTCCCTCTCCGATGTGGAATGATTCATTCCTGTGCCCCTCTCACCACTCATTATTCGGCCTAGAAGTATGCCAGGAGCCGCGCTTTGCCTCAGTGATACCTCTCTCTTAGGACATCACCCAGCGATCAATCCCCACCCTGTTTGACCATGGGCGTCACATGAACCATTTGTCAATAACAACAAAAATGTTCCTCTTCCTGAAAATATGGCACTACCACCCTTGTATTAATTAAAATAAGGAATTACAAAAATCTGTGGGTAAAAGCGTAAAACATAGGTGCATACAAAATGTTCCTCGGTTCAGAGAACGAGGATGAGGATGAATTGTTCCTAAACGGCAGGAATATGCAAATGAAAGCTATTCAAGTATCACAGTTCAAAATTAGCGAAATAAGAAAATGAACATAAAAGGAGGCAAGAATGATTCCAAAATACCAACAGAAGCACATACCAGATCGTTTTAGATAACAAACGGAAGGCGTAATTTGGATTGAAAGAAGGAAAGGGCAGGTGTAGAGAGTGAGGTAGAGAGATTTACCTGCATATCAATGCCGACGAGCGTGAATTGGGGAACGTCCAGGAGAAGAAGAGTGCCGCCCTTCTTTACCATATCTAGCGCAGTTTCTTGATCCTTTTGCGGCCTCGAAGCCATGCTCTCTCGCTGGCCGGCTCGCTCGCTCGGTCGCTGCTCTGAGTCCCCACGCAACGAAAGGAAGGGAAGATTCCAGAGTAGAAACAGTGTTGGCCCTCTGCGCTTTCTATGCACCACCAGGCCCAGGCGCTAGCTGGGGTTACACCTTCGTTCCCTGTGAGCAGCAGTACCAGAATAATATTAGTTTAAAGAAATAATTACCTAATGTTATATCATTTAATTTTATTTATATTTTATTTATTTATTTTTAATTAATTACACTATATATATTTAAAATATTATAAAATTTTATATACATATATTTTAACTTATTTTTATTATAATGAATAATCATAAATTTTCAATAATCTAACTATAATTAAATTACAAAAAATTTAATTTATTTATCATATTATTTTATGAATATTTAAATATATTTTTAATGAAAATCTTAAAACCTTAATATTTAAGTGACAATAAAGAAAAGAGACATCCGTAACGTGAATTGATTTTAGGACAAATCAGAGCTTTAATGTGACATTGAGGAAGAGAAAAATATGTACCACTAAAGGTAAAAATATAATTTTAATAATTTACTAACAGAATATTTTTTTTAAATAGATTTTGATTAAGTTTTAACTCAAGTGTATATATGTAAGATTTTGTAATGTTTTGAATGTGCATAGTAAAATTAACTAAGAATGAATGGGTAAAATATAAATAAAATTAAATAGTGTTGCATATAAGTAATTATTCCTATTTTTATTTATGGTAACTTGCATTTGGGCTCACAATTTTTAAAAAAATTTGATTTAAGTTTTTGAGGTCAATAAAAGACGTATGTCAATAAAAGGAATAATGGTTATTTAAAATGTGTAAATGACTGTGAATAAAAGTCATAATGTCATTTTAAAATTGGGATAATTACCTACATACCACATAATTTAATTTTATTTATGTCTTACCCATCCATTCTTAGTTAATTACACTATACACACTCAAAATATTATAAAATCTTACATATACACATTTTAACTTATTTTTATTATAATGAGTAATCATAATTTTTCAATAACCTAACTATAGTTAGATTACAAAAAATCTGAGCCGTTCATCATATTATTTTAAGAATATTTAAATATATTTTGAGTGAAAATCTTAAAACCTTAATGTTTAGGTGACGACAAAGGAAAAAGACATCCGCGATGTAAATTAATTTTAGGACAAATCAGCGCTTTAGTGTGGTATTAAGGAAGAAAAAAATATATACTATTAAAAATAAAAATATAATTTTAATAATTTACTAACAGAATATTTTTTTTCCAAATAAATTTTGATTAAGTTTTAACTCAAATATGTACATGTAAGATTTTATAATGTTTTAAGTGTGCATAGCATAATTAACTAAAAATGGATAGGTAAGATATAAATAAAATTAAATTATATGGCATGTAGGTAATTATCCCATAAAAATATGACATATAAGCAATTAGGATGGACGAAACAACATTATTTTAGCAATTTTGCATTAATTTATTAATTTTAACTTCATTTTTTTATATAAATTTTAACTTCACTAATAAAATAAAAGAAATAGCTGAATTATTTACCCATTAGAGCAGTTTAATGTAACCAAAATTACAAAACAGTAAAATTAATTAGTCATTTGACCTTTAGTTATCAGGATAAACAATTTTAATGGAATGAAATATGATTTTCCAAAGAAAAAAATGAGAAGCAATTACATAACAATCTATTAATTCTTCTTGAATTTTATAAGTTTCACCTCAAATTTCAATACTACGCCCCACCCCAAAGCTCCATATGCAATATAAGATTTTGAGAGAAATCAAGTCCTGTATGAAATTGATAATAAAAACACGCAAAGAACAAAAGCTTTACATACATGCATATGCTCGCACATACATATCCAGATTATTTCAAATAATTAATCAAAATTTTAACCACTAAAATATATTTAATCAAATAAGAGATTCAATCACAATTTATAGATCCATCATACAAAACTTAGATTCATAAACTACTAAAATATCAAAGAACTATCTCCAAATAAAATAATACACAATGTCTAACATAAATTAAAAAACATAAAAGAAAACAAAATCTCAACTATAACTCTAGAGTGCATGTATCTTCTGAACACCCTTGATCTAAATCTAGAGGGGAGTGAGTTCTTAGCTCAATAAAAACTAAAATCATTGACTCACCGTTAGTAAGCAATATATCCAGAAATACATATGAAATAAATATATGACATATGAGTATAAGCACAGGGTGAATAACATATATATAACATAAATTACAAAACCACTAGAAATGTTTTCTCAAATTTATTAAAATAGCATCATATAATGTATAGTTACAACTCTTACGGAAAAGAAATGGCATGAGACCAACAAAGCACAATACAGAAAAAAATCATGCTGAATTTCTCATACAACAGCAAATAAATAAACCACTCAAAATAAATTGATAAATAAAAAAGAGGAGAAAAAGAAAAAAAAAAGGGCAAATTATTTCATAAAACAACAAAATTCAACAGTACCGGTAACTTCCATCATCACTGTCACACCAATCTCCAGACGCGCACGCATGCATCCTCGCCGGTGCTGACGACGCTGGTCTCATCACTGAAGGCCAAGCCGTGGAGCCCACCGAGGTGGGCCCCCTTAATGGTGATTCGGCTGGAAGCAGGCTTATTGACCTCATAGACGATAACACATGTGTCAAGAGAGCCCGTGGCAACCAAGCGGCTGTCAGGAGACCAAGCGAGGCAGTTGATGCGAGCATTGTGGTAGATCATGTTCTTCAGCTTCACCTGTTTCATAAGCGCTTTCAGTTTTCCTTTTTTAAGAATGATCACAATCATCATCAAATGTAGCCTTGATTGAACCCATTATCAAGGCAGAATGGTTAAAGAGGATAGCAACAGAAGTGCTATACAGTAGAAAGATGTTGCAAGAAACAAAAACTGTGGAAAGCATGTGGTAGAGAAATATCAAGAATTATTTCTTATAGTCAAGATGATGCAAACTTAAAGAGTTTACCTAACAAGAATCCATCCACCTCTGGATAAGTCGCTAAGTTCGTACTTGACTTTAAACTATTCCAAGATAATATAAGGATAATTGCATGGAAAGACAATCACATTCAACAACAATCAAAGCAATTAATTGAGAATGAAAGTATTCATTATGATGAAGGAATAAGCTTTTTTTCAGTAAGAACTTAAGCAGAAGAAAGTATGAGAGCAGACTGATCAATAAAGCTCCATAAACACTTCCACCATGGAGAGCTAGGTCATACCATCATAGCTCCACCAGTTGTCATAATGCAAGTCTCACAATTGGTGAACTTTCTATGGAAGAGAATTCATGTTTGTCCAAGGTAACTATTATAGGATTCAGTTCATTGAATGAGGCACAAGATCTGATAAAGATGCATGATACTCCTTGGACTCTTCTAATGATGTTCAACAATTAAGAAAGCCCTAAAACTTAGTCTATGAGAATGATTGCTTTCGTTTAATTGATCCAGTGATTCTCCATTCACTTTATATGAAAATCCATATTCTCCATCAACAAGAAAAGGTGAACAAGAGAGTTTGAAATATGTTGATGAGGAAATTGAAAAAGATCAAACCGTTGAAGATATTCAGATTCATGTGTAAGAATTACCAAAGTATCACGTTAATAAAAGCGATGCTTCTAACACTACCTCTTGTGTTGCTCGATTCCAAACGACAGCTTCACGATTTGCATCTCCAGAAGCAATCATAGAAGAATCAGGAGAGTATTGTATAACAGTAATAGCTCCTCTATGCTTTTCCAGGATCGCTTCTTCCTTAAGAATGTCTCCTTCAATGCTATATAAATGAAGCTTCCCATCTTGACCACCAACAATTGCCTCAGTCCCATCAGGTGAAACAGCAGATGCTGTCACAGGATAATCAAGATTAATTGTTGAAGCTACCATTGAGCCACGCAGCAACACTACTCCTGAGTCAGTTGAAACTAGAGCAAGTTCAGGACAATTAAGAACAAAGTGTAAACTGTTGGGTTGAAATCCCACATCAACAGTTTCTGAATCTCCACAATGGTCTTCATTTAAAGGAAGCCTATGAACCTGATAATAAGTACCATAGACAACACAAAATAAACATATAGCTACTATTTACCATTAGTAGTACACAGAAAAATCTACCAGAGAAATTTGAAATATTTCATGGCTATTTATGATAATTTAATCACTTACTTTGTTATCGAAGCCTGATGTAAGAAGCTCCCTTTCAATTGCAGCAAAACATTTAATCTGAGTGTTTTCTTTTCTATGTATTTTACCACTATAACCTATACCAGGAATCCATCTTACCATTACACCATCGTAACTAGTGGTCAAGATGGTTCTCTGGTTACCTTGGAAAAAACAAACCAAAGTATTTATGCTTTTCATGTGGCCCGAAAGTGATGTAGGCGGTTTATCTGGATCACTTGCTGAGAATATACATATAACTCCACCAAGAGAAACAGTAACAAGATGGTCACCATGCCACAAGCAGCCAACCAGCATATCATCCACTCCACCAGAGCTAGGGCAACTAAGTGTTATATTGAGTTTGCCATATCCATCATCCATGATGTCCCATACTTTAGCAGTCTTGTCGGCAGATACTGTCAAGACCTAAATTTAAAAAATATACACTAGAAACTTATATAAACTACTAAAAAGTACAAACATTCGTAGGTATGCTAGACACAAAATCACAGAATCATAGAGAACAGATGTGAATGGAGAAGGAATAATAAGGCCAACCTCTAATAGGTTTGACTCTAATGAAAATCACATTTGACAGAGAAAGTATTCAAGTTAAAAAAAATTATGCGGTAATACTATACTAATCCTCAACTGGAGAACAAAAGAACAGGAGTTGCTAATTGCAAGTTTGCTTCTCAAAAACTATGCTCCAATACTCCTGATCTGATTTCTATCATTGCCAAACATAGGAGTTAATGCATTTTTGAATAATATAATTGATTTATGCTTATAGACTACAACTGACCGCAAAAAATGCTCAAATAAGCTTAAAATAACCGCCTCACAGATCAAGTCTTCTATTATTTGGATAGGTGAACTCTTACTGATCCAGCTCGGGAAGGAACCGGACATGATAGTTTTTTATCATCTAGCTCGAGCAAGAATCAAAAGAATGACAAGATAGATCCATAAAAAAATCCTTAGAAATGGAAAATAAAAATATATATTTCCTACATGTCAACAAATATAATGTAGAATAACTCTATGTAATATGTATATATAAAATTCCATTCTCATGAGTTTCAACTACCTCACCATTGCAAGACATCAGAGAAGTGGCCACAGCTGCAAAATGTATAATCTTCTGCATTATACATTATTAGTGTTCCATACAACTTCATTCAGACTATATCTGGTCATATACTCAATCAATTGTGGATCAGTACTCATAATCTTTCAGATATAACATAACCTTTTAACCAGGTAGTCCTCACCGTTTGTAACAATTTTAGGGTTAATAGAGAGGTCCCTCGTATTTGTTTCAAGGTAGTATTATGTCCTGTTGTCTTAAAACCAACGACTTTAGTCTCTCCGCTTATGAAAAACTAATCAAGTCCTTTGGATGGTTGGCTGAGAGGGTCAGCTTGCAATTGATCACTCCCTCCTTTCCCTTGAACAATCACAATCTCTTCACCTCTTGCTCCTGAAATCTATCCCTCATATTCTCTTCCTTCAGTCCACCTAGGGTAAATTGTACAAATTTTCCCTGCACTAAACTAAATGCAAATAATTACAATGCAATACACACAAAATAATTTAAATGATGATTCGGAGAGTTTTACATAGAGAATTAAAGAGGAAATTAACATAAATTGCACAAGCTCTCGCATTCGTGCCTAAACAAAGAAATCACGTACAACCCAAAAACATTCAATTAGGTAGAGTAAATCCACAAGAATAGCTTCTAAGATATGAACAAACAGCAAGGTGCCGGCTAATTTATCACATGAACACAGACAAGTTTAATCTATAGTAGCAAAACATAATCCCTATACAAACCATCTCCATACATCATGATAAATGAGAGAAAACAGTGAATGAACTCGACAATGTAATGTTATAGTAGATGGCGGTAGTGAAGTCAAGATGGATATAGTGGAGATGCCAAAGCGAACAAGGATCCAACAATCTACGAAGAATCCGGCGGCGAACTAGTGAGATCGACAATTGGCGTCACAAACATCGGGCTCAATTAACGTCACACTGACTAGGGTGCCTCGCAATGGTCAGCCGAAGCTAACGAGGCACTGACAACAGCGACTAGCCTTGTACAGCAGTAGTAGGGAGTGAAGGAGCGGCGGAGAGCTAGGATCTCGCACCCAAGTTCTTAGAAACGGGCAAAAGAGGTAGTCATCGGCAATGGTCGACACGTGCCAGCAGGAGTTTTTTTTTTTGGGGGGGGGGGGGGGGGGGGGAGCGCTAGTGCAACCAATCGAGCTAGGCCTCGCGCCAAGTTAATAACGACGGCAGCGTGGAGAAGGGCAACATCGACAGTGACCGACGCCAACATCTGCCAACTTCGGAGAGGCAGCGATAGAGGGGTGAAGGCATGGAGAAGTAACTATCGAGACTAGATCTCGCGCCCAGTCATCAAACGGTGGTAGCGGATGCTGGATCTGGCAGCAGCAGCTGTCGGGACTAGACCTCGCGCCCAGTCGTTTGACGACTGCAGTGGCTACTGGATCTGGTGGCAGGGCAAGGCAGTTATCAGTTTAGCGTCGGTTGATGGCGTCGACAACGGCAAGCAGGGGAAGGGCCGGCGGCCCAGATGGGGATCACTCTCTCTCTCTCTCTGTGATTTAGATAAAACTCAAAAGCTAAACTCTAATCTCCCACATTTTACAATTTAGAAGTAGAGCCATGAAATCCTACCCCTTGATCCCCAACTCATTGGATCCTCACCTTAGATTAGGAATCAAGAGATCTAATCCATGCATTTGACATCAAATAGATTCAATGAATAGAAGAGCATCAGAGGGTGGGCCAAACTTAGGCCAAGTTTGAAATATGTGCTAAATAGGTCAAGCTCATAAGTCAAAATCTCACCCTCAACCCAAAATGGCCCAAGTACACCCAATAATAATATAAAAAAGTAACATTCTCATAAAATAACAAAAAATGAAAAAAATGAGTAAGCAAGATAATCAGGACAACTAAAATCACCCTCGAGCTGAAAAATGTCATCATCAAAGTCGGTACTGAGATGCTATACATCAACCCCCCCCCCCCCCCCCCCCCCCCCCCCCCCCCCCCCCCNCATAGCTCAAACCATACCAAATATGAGTTTTCATACCCTACCTCCACCTGCAATCCAATACCAGATAGGACAAATGTAAAGCAGCGCAGTACAACAACAACAGCAAAGACTTCATCTCATATGGGATTAGCTACTTGAATACTTTGTTAGGATCCTTGACGCCACCAACTCTTCTAAAAGCCTAAATTGCTAGGAAAGACGAAACTAATTCACTTATTATATTATATACTCAATGCCAACTGGTCAAATCCAATCTCTTTTTGACAATAACACACCACCTAAAATTATGTCAAGCAGAGCACTGGTACTAAGTCAGTGACAGCCACATCCAGGCCATTCAATCACTACTTTTTTCAACAATCCCCCTCTCAGTGCACTGTTGGGATTCGAACCCGAGACCTACTCTGATACTAATTGTTAGGTTCCTTGGAGTTACCAACTATCCTAAAAACTTAAACTGAGAGAAAAAGTCCAATCAATTCACTTATTATATTATACACCCAATACCCATGGGTCGAATTCAATCTCTTCTCAACAGTTACCACCCAAAGTTGTGTCAGACAGGACAATGATACTAAGTCAATGACAACTACATTCAGGTCATCAAATCATTACTTTTTCCAACATCCTTTGCCTCCATTGCACTCTATCAAATAACAACTCTTCATTTAGTTCAAAGTATGCAATGGCATTCCTTATAGTTTGTTGTCATATGTATTTTGGTATTTCTTTTTCTCTTTTTGTATGGGCAAGATCTAATAACCCAACTCTACTTATTGGAGTTTTTATCGGCCTACAATATATATGTCAAAATCATCAAAGCTGAATCCATCTAAGTTTAACTTCAATTTCAACTTGTCTAACCTTTTCATGAATATACTCCTTTTCTCATATTATCCTTTTGTGTATACTCATTTATCCAACATAATATTCTCATCGCTGTGACACTTATATTATTTGTATGTTTCTGCATTATAAGTCAGTACTTAACATCATATAACATTACTCGTCCTACTAATGTTCAAGTGAGATTTTTCCTATGAAGTACGAACACGACACGGAGACACGACGACACGATGATTTTCCAAAATATATGACATTGACACCACATGACACGCCAAATATAATAATAAAATTAACAATTCATACTTTAAAAAATACATAAAACATAGTACAACCTTAAATTTTTAAGGAAAGATTTAGGATGTAAATTTAGGGTTTACTTTGTAAAGTGGGTGAAAAAAAATAGAATATAATTTTATTTATCAGGACAATCACAGTGAACATGACAATAAGAGAAAAATAAGAGCTTTCGGTGTTGAAGATGAGAGAAGAATAAAAGTAAAGCTAGAGTTTCAAATTTTTTACGATTGATTCATTTTTGTAAGCTTCGATGACAGTAAAGGAGGAAAAAATTTAATTTAACTTAGCTTAAAATTTTAACTTATATTAGATAAAATTTTAATAATAATAATAAATGAGTTTTTAATTTTATTAGATAAAATTTAACAATAATAAAAAAATTTAAATATTAATAAAAAGAATAAATAAGAGGTAAATATATCCATATATTTTTTAAAAAAAATATAATATTAATAAATAAATAAATTTAACATTAATATTAAATATATTCAATTCTATTTTGTGTCTCAGAAGTGTTCTATGTCTCAAAAGTATCATGTACCTCAAAAGTGTACTGCAGCTTAAAAGTATCTTAAAAGTATCCTAAGGTATCCCAGAAGTGTCCTCGTGTGTCCAAGAAATATCCCTTAAGCTCTGTTTGGTTGGAGAAAAAAAAATGATTTGAAAAAATTTTGTGAAAATTTTTAACAAAATGTGTGATGTGAAATAAAGTGAGTTGGTTATATTAAAAATTATATTGAATGTAAAATAAAGTGATTGTTTAATATTGAAATTTGTGTAGGATGAGATATAAATAATTTTTAAAGTTTTTTAAAATAAATTTAAAGTTATGATTATAGCTAAAATAATTTTTGAGTTGTTACCAAACAAACCCTTAGCTTTTTTAATATTATTTTATTAGAACACGCCACATAGCGTGTCCGACACGGTGTCCCTGCGAGTCCTCGGGTGTCCCCGTGTGTCCATGTGTCTGACACGAATACGATGTAATTTTTTGAAGTGTCCATGCTTCATAAGATTTTTCTATCACACAATAGACTAAATGTATTCATCCACTTAATACATCTAACTTGGATGATGCTAATAACATTACTATCTATTTCATTATAATTTTGTATAATTAATCTGAGTTATCTAAACCAATCTCTCTTCTTGATAACTTGAATATTAATTATCATCTCCCCAATATAAGTGCTTTTATCTTAACTAAACTTATACCAAATATATTAAGTTTTACATCTACTAAGACAAAGTCTTTATCTCTAAGATATTTCTTCATAGATTGGCCTTAACCTCATTTTTAGATTTATCCACAAAAATAATATTTGTGAAAAGAATACATTAAAGTACTTTTTTCTGAACATGTCTAATCAAAACCTCCATAACCAATATCAAGAAATATGAACTTAAAACTGAGCCTTGAATTATTCCAACAGTAATAGAGAAATCCTTAGTAAAACTCACTTGTGTTTGAAAGCAAGTAACAGCTCACTTATATATGTCTTTAACAACTCGAATGTAAGTAATACAAACTCTTTTCTTTTCTAAAGCACTTCCTTTTGGACTTTATCATAAGCCTTTTATAAATTGATAAAGATCAAATACAGATCTTTTCTCATCTTAAATTTCTTTATTAAATCTCTTAATAAAAAAAACTTTCATAGTAAATCTACTTGACATAAAACTAGAATGATTCTCTAATATCCTTTATACATTAGATTCATTTTTATAAATAGGCACCAGTATGCTCTTTTTCTATTTATTTGACATCCTTTTAGTTTTTAAAGTTATACTAAAGAGCCTAATGAGTCAAAAAACTCTTTCATCTCCTATGTATTTTTAAATATCTATTGAAATATCATCTAGTCTGACTGTTTTTCTACAGTTTATATTCTTTAAAGCCTCTCAAATTTTAACTTTAGTAATACGTTAAATGTAAAAGCAATTTCTATTTCTCTTTTGAATGTTGTGCTCACTTAAATCAATTGAATAGTCACAATCATCATGAAAAAATTAATGAAAATAACTCATCTATTTATATTAAATAAATATTCTTTTTCTTACAAAGCACTTTTTAATCCTCATCTTAATGTATTATAATTGAGTTAAATCTTTAGTCTTCCTATCTCTTACCTTGGCAAGCCTTTATATATCTTTCTTCTTCTTTAGTATACAACTCCTTAAACATATTTTTAAAAGTTTCATTCTTTGTATTACATAATGCTTTGTTGGACTCTCATCAGGTTACTATATATTTTTTCAATTCTTCTTAATCTTGCATTTAAACTAATCTTTATCACAAATCTTCTTTTTTTAAATTTTTTTGTACATCTTATTTCCACCACTAAGTATCTTTATTGTTTGGGGCATTGTAAAAACAATTAGCAATTATCACCAATATAAGAACAATTTTTCCCTTAAACTGTATCCTTAAATTACTATAACAAAGAAATTATTCAAAAAAATTTATAAAATCCACCCTGTTCTTTTTTGGTTAGGAAGCAAAAAAAAACTCAAACTCCTCCAAAAATATATTCATCAATATTTTATATTTATTTCACATCATACATAAATTTAAATATTAAAAATCAATTTTATTTCACATCCTAAATAAATTTTAACATTAAAAATTAACTTTATTTCACATCAAATATATAGTTTAATAAAAAAAAATAGTTTTATTTTTACATCTAACACAGTTCTTAATATTAAAATAATTTTATTTCACATCATAATATAATAATATATTTCTCTCTCTTTATCTCAAAAAAATTTCAAACAACCTCAAAACATACTCCAACCAAACAACACCTTAGAATCATGTTAAGTCAAATCATAGTCCAGTTGACCTACTAACCCATAACTAATGTTTTAGTACTAACCGGGTTGACCTGATTCAAGGCAAAAATCTTTTCAGCTTAATACTCATACCAAGAAAAACAGAATTTTTTAGGATAGGTTTGGAAGTTTGGTTCATGTTATCGACCTGTACTAGAAAGGTTGATTAGGAGAGTATGATTTCATCCAAAAAATAACCTTATCGACTTCTCTATGTCATGGATACAAATAGAAACAACATATTTTGCTGTCTTGAATAAAGGCACCCACATTTGGTTTTAAAATGACAAGAATATACCTCACAAAATGAAGGGGACCCAATTGTATATTCATTACGTCTAAAGTTCTAAAGAAACAATCTATTACGTCTGGTGTTCTCGAGCATTCAACAAATCATGCACTTATCGCCCAGCTTAACTACAACTCCATGTTAAATTCTTATACTCTGAGACACGACCAGCAGTTCATATCTTTAAACAAAGTTATCAGCACATTTTGAGCTGCCATCATCAAATCACACACATAGCTTGGCTTTCTATAACTTTACTTTCTAATAGCTTAGATGTTAATAACAGGTCTCATACCAATTGAAATCACCTGACATAAAGATCGACACAGCAAGTAAGCCAAAATGACTGTATTTCACACTGAAACAGAATTTGCACCACAATCTGAAATATAATGAAAAAGATATCCAGTTTTTTTGAAATGTACAAAGATATCCAGTTAAACAAACAAGACTACATGACTTACCTCTTAGGAGGTCTTGCTTGAATGAACGAAATCTATTATTACCCCTTTCAAAAAAAAAAAATAGTACTTAAGTTGCTGAACAGTGGGGTTTCCTTTGTATTGCACCACTGCCTAGGTATACAATTCCCTGGTGAACTTCGGAATTTCCTCTTTTTTCTCTTGACGCCATCTGTCTTGCACCACTATTTAGGCATACATTGCCTCCCAAAATCATTTATCTATTAATATATAGTTACATGGCTTCCATTCCTACAAAACAAGTGGCATTTAATTCGTTTTGCTGAGGTCTCTATATATATCTAATAAACAACAACAACAACAACCAAGCCTTAATCCCACTAGGTGGGGTCGGCTACATGAATCCTTTGTTTTCATTGCGCTCTATCAGTTACCAAATTCTAATACTAACATAATTTCAATAAAATTTATTTTAGATCTTATCTAAATGTCTAATAATAACATGGTTTTGATCAAAATTAGTTCAACTTTTACAATGTCCGTGTGATTATCATCATTTGTAGAAATAATATTGCATATGGAAAATGTGCACACGTGCATTGTCAAAAATACAGACCACATCTATTCTTAGAAACAGTGATATACACATGCACAGTGGGAAGTAAATTAAGTGTGAAATACACGTGTTAGAGATAAAACAAGCATACAATTGTAACAATACATCGAAGGAAAATAATATTTTTCCTTGTTGTTTGGGAGTTGGTTTTTATTCTCGTATTTCCATTTTCAGTGAAATAAGTGACATTGGATAAGCGTTATCTAAATATTTTAGGAACATTTATACACATGCTACACAAATCTTCCTATATTATACACCACACACTGTTCACAAAATTTATAGAGTGGTTAGTTTTTGTGAAAAAGGTGAGGTAATATAGGATGATTTGTGTGGCATATATGTAAAAATCCAAAAATTCTAATACTAAGTTCAGATGTTTTTAACTTCAAAAATATATATAATACTAAGTTTAGATTTTTTAACTTCAAAAAAATATATAATTAAGATTTTCTGTGAAATTCACAGAAGACAATTTTTTAAATTGCGTCATGCCCAGACTCATGCTAGTGATCTTTTAAATTTACAGCTACCTAGAACTAGATATTGATGTAATCCATGTATTTTAGCCAGTATGACCCAATATTATTTCCCCTTTAAGACTTTTGAGTAGTGTACGTAAATTCAATCTTATATGATACCTTAGAAATCTGCACCACTGAAGCTATGGATTTGAAGTAACATCTAGAAGCATTTTACTTAAGATACCCTAAATAGAAAATAAAAGAAAAGAAAAACTGTAACCAAAAATAGCATTACATTTAATTCCCAAAAAAATCTACTAAACTGAATCTTGAGATGCAAAAATATGTAAGCATTAAAAGTTACCTGTTTACTGTTTGGACTCCAGCTAACTGCATATATACTTCCATGGTGACCATCTTCTGCAGACAACTCACCAATCTTATCTCCAGACTTTCCATCGAAAATCAAGCCTTTCTTATCAGAGCTTACGGTAATAAATTTGCTTCCATCTGGAGCATACCTCACACAATTAACAAAGTTGGAGTGGTCCCTGTACTTAGATACATAAAAAAGAGTTCACTGGCATATCATTTAACACCCATAAATCAGAAAACAACAAAGTAAAACGGAGGCTTAGTTGTTCACATAGAAACATAAAAAAAATGGAAAAAACAAAAAAAAACAATCAAACAAACGAACTAGTATGTTTGTGGTAAATATCATATGACTATTAGAAGAGCAAACCTGTGAGAGAGTTTAAATTTAAACGGTGGTCCTTCATAGAAGTTCAAAATGAAATCCTCTCCGCAAGTAACAATTCGAAATGGCCTCGTTGGCTTAAAGTCACAACTCAATACCCTCTTTGAGTGACCATCAAACTCCCCAACATTTGTGCCAGAATCCCACCTAATAAAACAAACGTTAATACAATAAACATTATTAAATATAAATGATAACGGTATGGAAGATTGAAAAACAAATAAATGCAAAGTAACATTTATGATGAAGTAAACGAAGAAAGGGCAATCAAACAGTTTGGTGTTTTTAGTATTTGTCAATTTTTTATACCTAAAATAACACAATTTTCTCCAACCCACTTTGAAATTGTGGTGTTGTTCGAACCTGAGACACCATGGTACCCAAGCAAGATCCATCCCTATTGAGCTACGAGAGCACCATTGTTTTAGTGATTGCCATTTTAAAGTTTCAAACTTGAATGTTCAATTATCCACTTCACTGTTTAAATTTATGGATCGTATTCATTTTTGAGTTATCAATTGTGTTCACAAAGGTTTCTATGAAAATCAAGTCTATGAAAAGTCATGTTTGACATGACCTTATGTGAATCCTATGTAACCTTAACAACGTATGTTGCCCTTAACACGTCATTGCCGGATCCAAAGTCCTTAACACGTCATTGCCGGATCCAAAGTTGAAAATAAGCTCAGGGAGAGTCGAGTTAAGTAATTTAGACATATAAACCGTAAGCCTATGGAAGCTCCAGTAAAGAGAATTGAGTCATTAGATTTTTCCTATATTAAAAGAGAAACAGGAAGACCAAATAAGATATGACGAGAAACTATCAAAAAGGATCTCACATATTTGAAGATAAATGAGGACTTATTATTTAATAGAGCATAATGGAAACAAATGATTCATATAGTCGACCCCACCTAACAGGATAAAGGCTTGATTGTTGTTGTTATTGTTGTTGTTGTTGTTATTGTTGAATCTATGTTGCCCTTAACAACAACCAATATTGCCTAATTCTCTGCTTGAACAAACTTGGAATTGAAAATGTAAAAAAATTTCTAGTATCTTTTTTTACCTTGAAATTTGTGTAAAGCAAATGAAAAGATGTTAGCATCTTACAAATCATAATCATGATTGCAACAAGAAGAGAAACCATTTTATCATGAAAAAAAAATTTGCATCCCAATAATTGACCAACAAATTGACTAATTTTGGTTTTGGGCTTTAATCCACTGGATTATGCAGTGGGTTATTTAATCCGCTAAGCAATACAATAGATTAAATCTCAAAACGACAAAGTTAACAATTGGTCAATTTATTGGGGCTGTGTAGTAAGAATCCTTTAATATTGAACCGTGAACTCCATATCATCATGAAGCTAATTTATTCAGCGCAAACACCTTCTCCTACAGGTCTCCAACCACATTCCAAAACAATATTTAATAAATAAAAACTTTTCTGAAGATGCTAGGTTAAATTTCCCACTATGTTGAACATCAGCCTTAGTGAAGCAGGAATAGGCTTATTTTGCTCTAGAAGATGGAGAAATAGCACAAAATAAAGCATAAAATAAACATGGTGTCCCTGAGCCTGAGGAGCCAAGCCAATGGATGTGGAACCCAAAGTTCTTTATGTAAACAAGACCTACACTCATCTCCTCAACATCTTAATTGCAGGTTTGCACCAAAGTTTGAAATGCGGCCTAGAAATTCTTGATCAAACTCTATCTATCTAACCTAATGCGCAGTGCTAGATCTCCAAAAAATCTCATGAATTTCAATGATTCCAAGGCATTAAGTTCGATTAGTTTTGATCCCGACTTCTATTTCAATAAGGAAACTTGATTTTAACATCTCATTAAATAGCCAATCCCAAGTTTGGTACTAATATCCCCGTTCCACCTTATATTTCCCAATATAAAGAATCTTGATAACTAACAGCGCACTTTTAGAGCAAATGAGAGATTAAAGAGCAAAACCCGTTCTGTCAGATGAAATGCCAGTCTAGCACTTGATTTTTAAAGATGTACAAATTCGACATGTCATCGGGGATAGATCAATAATGCAGGGCCATTGAAGTTTTCGACAAATAAAATAAAGGAATAATTGGGAAGAAAAAGTAAAGGAAAGCTCTTACACTCTAGAATTAAGAGAACTTTGCCATACTCGGAGAAAAATGCGCAATAAAGCGACAGAATAAGGACAAGAAGCTCACATAAAGGCTCTAACGAAGGATTTCCCCTTTCCACTGCCGGAGGCGACAATGCGCTGCCCGTCAGGAGACCACTGCAGGTCGTCGATACGGCCGGAAAGGACGCGAAACTCGTTCTTGAGCACGCGATCGCCATGGCGGCCCCAGATTCGCACCGTACCGGAAACATCGGCAGAGGCGATCCACTCACCGTTAGGGGAGAAACGCGCCACCGTCGCCGGGTAGGCGTGCTCCCCGTAGATCAACACCTCCATCGGTGCGGTCAATCTCCGTATGACCACAGCCCTACCGTTGCAGTACGCGATCGCGTCGGACTTCGGATCGCCAGCGATCAGGATTCCGCGGCCGCGCTCCGTCGACGGCACACAGGCGTAAGTCTCCTGGAGCTCCGCCATCTCCCTCTCGATCTCGATGATTTCCCTCTTCCTCCTTCGATTTGGGTGGCAGTTTGCCGGTTAGCTCCCACTCCCTGCGGAAGGATAGGAAGGATCGTGTGCAGTCATGGTCGGACATTGCGATGTATGACAGGCAATGGACGTACAGATTTAAACAGCCGTCAATGATCCGAGCTTGAAGAGTCTCTTCTAGTTAATTTGGCTGGAAGAGAGAACAATAATTAAGAATCTGAATGGAAATCGACTCAATTTAAATAAATAATTTTTTAGTTTAAAATTTATTTAATTTAATTTTAAGTAAATATAGAATTAAATTAAATTAAAATTAATTAATTTAAAAAATAAATTATTACTATTTATATACATATACATATATAACTTAAATGTGCCACGAATCTCTTTATTGAATATTACCGTGAATAAAAATTACGTAAATTCTTCTATAAAGATAAGTTTAAGGCTAAACATAAGCAGTGTTGCATTAACGTTCTTTCTACCTAAGCAAGCGTGGTGGACCATCTCGAAACCGCACCCACACATACAAAAAATATAAATCTAAACCTTACACTCGTTTTTCTAAATATTTTAAACCCGTTAAACGTTTTCATTTACGTTATAAATCTCACAAGCTTAAATCTAATAATAAATATTTTAAACGCAAACCAAATATATCCAAGAAAAATTGTAAATGTTTTAAATGTGGCGAACCAGATCATTTTGCAAATAATTGTAAAAAGAATATAAAAATTATTGAAGAAACATATTTTCAACTAATAACCGAATTTTATGATATTATACCAGGAACAGACATTGACACCTTATCTGATATCGATTATGAAATTTCCTCAATAGATGAGATAGAAATAGACCAACTCAATATAAATAGTGAATCAAAATCAGATTTATCTGTCGATACAACTAGTGAAACAGATTCAAATGAAGATATAAATTATATATTTATGTTACATGATGAATCAGATACTGACAATGAAAATATCCAAAACATAGTTCATACATCATCAGAAACTCATAATGAATAATTTATTTTTGATAATACTCTCTATCAAAAAATAATTAAATAAAAAAATGATACTAAAGGTAAGGATATATATAAAGAAAAATTTCGCTTACAATTAACAAAAAGATTAATATATTTTATCGAATACTTTGAAGGTAATACTGACAGTTCAGATGAACCTATTGCAATAACACAATTACAAATTATAACAAAAGATAAAATTAAAGAAATATTACGTAAAGTTAAAAATACAGATAGAATAAAATACTTACATTTAGAATGTATTCAAATAACAATTAAAGCAAATTTTAGAGCAGGTTTAGACTCTCCTATTACATTAATTGTTTCTTATAATAGACTTATTACAACTGAACAGTCTCTTATGAGCATTATTCAATCAAATCTATTATATTAGGTACTTAATTTTAAAATATTTCCTAACTTTTCTATAAGTTTAAAAGATGAAAATCTTGATCAAAGCTTAATGATTTTTCACAAACTAGAAAATATACCTATGCTACAAGACAGTAAACCTTTAACCTTTATTTGGAGATTATTAGAACACTTCTTTGAAACTAATAATGTAGAAATAAAATCTATTCCTGATATAAGATTAGATGATTTACATAATCAATATTCAGAAATAATTTATCCCAAACAGTGAATTAATAATGATATACAGTTACCTATTGAATGGAATTTAAATCTAGAAGAGTTAAGAAAATAACAATTAATTAAAAAACCACTTATAAAACAAATACATCTCACTGAAGGAAGATTATTTATCGGCTACAATAAACCAACCGAAAAAACAGCTTTATCAAAAATAAAATTACAAATTAAAGATTTAAAACAAGATGAATATGAACCTAATCCTAGCACTTCAAGAAATACAACAACTACTATGAAATTAGATTTAAGTATTATACAGGTATTAATTGAATTTAATGAAACCACTATTACTGTTAAAACTCTTATTAATACAGGTGCATCTTTATCTCATATAAAATTCAATTTAATAGCAAATCATATTTTTTTAGCAGAAAAGAAAAAATATTATACATTTGATAAAACAATTCAAGAATTAAAACACAAAGCAAATATAGATAGTTTAATGGTAATTGATATATTCAACAACCTCTATAAATTAGAATATGACATAATCTATAGTGATGATCGCAATACCTTTGATATGCTGATTGGTCAAGATATACTTAAAAAACATTATCCCTTAAACATCAATCATGAAACTATTCAACTAAAAATACAAAGCAAGATGATTAACATTAAAAGAATAGATGAATGTAAACTATATAGTATGAATGTTTTATCTACTTCAAAAGATAAGATACTTTTTACAAAACTTGAGCAGACTGCAAAATATCCAGTAGAAATAACAATTGGATATGAGTTTTATTCTTTTGAAGACATATTAACACAACCTAATACAACTATAAAAATTCGAACGACAATTAGTGTTAAAATTGCTAATGGATATTATGGATTAATTAAAGAAAAAACGGTTGGATTTTTAATAATAATATGACGATAACTGAAGGAATTATTAGATCAGATTATACAGGAGAAATTAAAGCAGTAATATCTAATAACGAACAAAATACAATGATAAGAATTAGAAAAAATTACAAACTATTTGATTTAATTATATTCCCTATCACCAAACTAGAACTTGATTATGAATCTTCATGATATAAATAAACATTTAAATAAAATATGTATTAAAATAAGTTTTCTTGGATATAAACCATTTCACATTTATGCAATTATCGATACAGGAGCAACACGTAGCATTATAAATGAACAATTATGGGTAGAACAATTTGCTGAAAAACTTAACGAAAATGTATCATTTACAGGTATAAATAGTATAATGGACACTTTAAAATATGTTAAAAATATTATATTATTAGCACAAGCAGAAAAAACTTATATTTTCTTATTTTTCTCACATATTTATATATGCAAAGACTTTTCTTGTGATATGATTATTGGTATGGATGTTCTAAATCAATACCTACCATTAACCATACATACAACTTATTATATATTCACAATACAGCAAAAACCAATAAAAATTTCTCGCATATTTAATCATTTAAAATTAATACGAATGAATTACAAACCTGAACTTCTATCTATGACCGAAAATTTTAAATCAAGATATTTAGAATCCTTACAAGAAGTTTTTTCTGATAACCCTTTATTATTGTTTAATCGGAGTCCAAGATTTTGTACCTTAACTCCATTAGATAATAATAAAATAATACGAATAAAATCTTTAGTATATTCTATGTTGGATACAGAAGAATTTAGAAACCAATTATTAGATCTTAAAAAACTAGAATTAATCGAAAATGCTACTGGACCTCATTCTTCTCCAGCATTTATGGTACGAAATCATGCTGAAGAAAAAAGAGAAAAGGCTAGAATGGTTATAAATTATAAAAAATTTAATGATAATTTAAAATTTGATGGATTTTATATTCCAAGCACAGATTACATCTTAAAAAATCTAAGTGAAGCAAAATGGTTTAATAAATTTGATGCTAAATCTGATTTTTGGCAAATAAAAATAAAAGATAATAATTCAAAGGAATTAACTGCTTTCTCTACACCTTTTGAACATTTACAGTGGACAGTTATGCCATTTGGATTAAAAAATGCCCCTCAAATTTTTCAAAAATAGATGAATTCTATTTTCTCTCCTTACAGTTAATTTATACTTGTATATATTGATGATATTCTTGTTTATTCACCTTCATACGAACAACATATAGAACACTTAGAAATAATAAAAAATTTGTTTATTCAGCATGGCATTATATTAGGGAAAAATAAAATTGAACTTTGTAAGCAAACAATTGAATACTTAGGAAAAATTATAGATCAAGGTAAAATAACATTACAAGAACACATAATAATTAAAATTAAAAAATTTCCAGACACCTTTGAAACTGTAAAACAATTATAAAGTTTTTTAAAAATATTAAATTATGGAGAAGATTTATTCCACGACTAAGCCAATATACAAAGAATTTACAGGAAAAATTAAATACGATAAATAGGCAATATAAAAAGGACACAGAAAAAATTATAACTAGAGGGGACACTAATAGGATAAAAATACAACTTAATGATGCGGAAAAATAAGAAATAAAATATCTAAAAACCCTTATAATTAAAATATCAAAAACTATAATTCCAACAAAAGAAGATCAATTAATCTTATATACAGATGCTAGTAATTATTATTGGGCTAGAGTTTTAGTTACAAATCAAAAGGAAGTTATTGGATATACTTCAGGAAAATTTACAAAACCCGAGATAAATTATTCCACATATGAAAAGGAATTTATTGCTATTTTAAAATATGTAACTAATTTTAAATTTTGGCTATTACTAAAATCATTTCAGATTATTATTGATAATAAAGGACTATGCCATTATATTAAAAATAAAAAACATAATAACAATGGTCGACGAATTCGCTGGCTATTACTTTTGGAAGAATATTCTTATACAATTTCTTTTAACCCTGGTTTTACTAACATATTAGCCGACTTTCTATCTTGTGAAAATATTTCATAATTGCAGACGACATTCTTCATATTTGCAGGTCATGGATCATTCCTGGAAAGGTAAATTATTAAACTTCAATATGCCTCAATAGAGGACTAATAATATCTCCTCTCCTATACATCCGTATATATCACACATACATAATATTGCAGTTCCTAAAGTATACCAGAAACATATCTCCTTCAGAGAAGGAACAATAACGATAGATTGTCTTGATAAATTTAATCAGCAAATAATCTTTTCTTTAGTTAGCAGTACTAGTAATTATAAATCTGATATACCGATGACTCCAAAAACATATAGTTTTATAAATAATCTTTGGAAGTTAATTGGAGGATTACAACATAATCCTTCTTTAATATATATACTTTACGGGAAATAGTATCCCATATTTTATCATATTGAACATACTTTCTTCAATACCACGCAAAAACTTCAGAATGAAGAGCTATTCTCAAAACATCTGCTTCAGAAATGTGAAGAATATCATTCTGCAGAATTTGATAATCTCTATCCATTATTAGAAATTATATATAAACATAAAAATATTAATTCACCACATATGGAGAAAGCCAAAAGGAAGACGTGTTTTAACAAGGTGATGACATTGTTACCAAAAAATCTACAAACACGGATTTTGGATAACATTTATGAAGACCGAGCTCTTTTATATTTAGTCAAAGAATCTTTATTACGTCTACCAGATCAAAGACAAAGAATATTTTCAGCATTTACTCCTGGTATGGAAAGATCAATAGAATTGGGCATTGTTCGAAAATTAATTATCGACACACATCACTTTGATGAATGGAGCGGACTTTCCCAGATTATCAAAACAATCATATCGGCAACAGATACATATGAACGAATCCTAGAATTCGAGATTATATCAACCATTATTGAACCACATCAATATCTTGTATATCCGGCGTATCAGATATGGAAACTCACACGACAACGGACAAGAGGACAACCTCAATTAAAAGAGTTTTTTGGTTATTCATGGGATCATGAGCAAAAAGTAAATTTAGCAGAACTCCTAGTTGAATATCAAGATTGCCATAATCATAAAATCCTCAGTAATGAAAAAATTATGGTCTACGATGATGAACATTTAGTAGATATTGAGACTACTATTACTACTCTAGATTTTCAATAGGGACCTCAAATAGAACAACTATTGGCTGATTTACAACTCAGCAATTTTCCTCCAGCTACACCAGACAATATTTTCATCCAGTCTGACTAAAAAAAGAATTCAAGATAATATCGAAGACTTCAAGATAATTTCGCCATCTTAAAGCAGGGACTTCTTTATAATTTCACAAATATTCTGTGCAGCGAATCTGGCAGGCGCAAGGAATCAAAAGCAGAGCATCTCTACTTTCAGTGCATAATTGAAGGCATTTGCGCCTTTTATGTCTAATCCAATAATAATTGTAGTTCTTTTTCTCTCTTTTTCTCTCTATAAAACCTGAGAGCCTCTGACCTGTGGAGGGCATCGAGAAAACAAGTTTACATCCTACTCTCATATTATTCTTGCAGCGCAAAAATTTATTTAATTTAATTTTAAGTAAATATAGAATCAAATTAAATTAAAATTAATTAATTTTAAAAAAAAAAATTACTATTTATATACATATGCATATATAACTTATTTTATTATATTATTTTTTTCGCAACAGCTTAATAGATTGTTATATTGTAATTTTTTATTACATTTATTCACATTTTATTTACAATAGATTAATTTTTTTTTTTTATATGTAACTAATAGATCAAGATGAACAGTATATATTAAAGAAGATGTTTATACTTAAATTTAATTAAAATTCAGGTCTATTTTGATTCAAATTAAATTTAAAATTAACAATAAATGAGCTGAGCTTTGTTCAAATCAAGATTAAATCGAAAATTTTTAATTTTATCTTTAGCCGAGGCATGAGACTCAAAATGGATAGTCTATAGCCTTAAGGTAGGGCGCGTGCCACAACGGGACCAAATGAAAATTTGCAAATTATTTAATTATAAAATTACAATATGTTGTCATGTTGAGAAAAATATTAAGTTTTTTAATTGTAAATTAAAAATATGAATTTAATATCTAAATAAAAAATGCCTCAAATTGTTAATAACAATTTCTTAAACGTGAATTATATATTATATGAAATAAATATTCTCTTGTACTTTTGGGCCAACTTTGAAGCGAGAATTAAAATAGTATTAGTTAAAAAATACTAATAATAATAATAATAATAATAAATAAATTTCTATTATATTTTATATAAATTTTTAATATAAAAATTATTATTTATTTCACATAATTAATTATTTTCAATAAAAATATCAACTTTATCTCACATTCTAAGACAAAATATTT
>JAEMOT010003446.1:504023-579721 GCA_019297695.1 Apostasia ramifera
TAAAAATATCAACTTTATCTCACATTCTAAGACAAAATATTTGATTCAAATATTTTGGTTTAGAATATAAAATAAAGTTAATAATTTTATTAAAAATAATTAAGTATGTGAAATAAAATAATATTTTTTATATTAAAAATTTATAAAATATAATAAAAAATTATTTTTTATTATTATTATTTTTTTAAACTAATACTATTTTGATTTTGATTTTGGTTCTTGCGCCAAAAAAGAGCTTTAAAGTGTTTAGCATTTGAAATTGAGTAAGTTATTTATATCTATATTATACATATATATATAAGTATGAATATGCCAATTAAAAAAAATTATCTTTTTAATAATTTTTAATTTCAAAAATTTAGAAAATTTGTTACGGCTCATTTGTTAGGTTGCTGAGAAAGAAAAAGGGGCAATGGGATAAACATTGCATAAAAAATCATAATATAATTTCTCATTTTTTAATGTTACCTTTATATACTAATTACTTGCAAAAAATTATAATGTGGTCCTTAATTTATCTTATTTTTTGATTTATATTTTCATAAATTATAATTTATTTTAAGATCTAAATTTCTAGAATAATAATTATAATTTAGTTTCTTGATTTTTTAAATTTTAATACGATCACATACTAAAAAGTTATAATTTGATACTTGAATTTCACTTAATCTTAATTTTTAGTCTCAAATCCTTATTTTGTTTATTAATTTCCTTTAATTTTAGTATTACACCCTAATAAATTATAAGTTGATAATTAGTATCCTGATTTCTCTTGATCATAGTTTTAAGTCTTAAAGCTTTATAATGATAAAACTATAATCTTAGTTCCCAATTTTTCTTAATCTTGATCTTACATACTAACTATTGATAAAAAAATAATAATTTGATCCTCTAATTTATCTTAATTTTTATAATAACTTTTTATAAATTACAATTTGGAACCCCAATTTCTCATAATCTTGACTTTATATCCTAAATTCCTACAATCATAATTACAATTTAATCTCTCAATTTCTATAAATCTAGATGTCACATTCTAAAAAATTATAATTTTATACACTAATTTCTCAATCTTAGTCCTAGGTCCTCAAATTTTTTAATGATAATTATAATTTAGTTTCTCAAATTTTTTTAGTCCAAAATTTTTAATATATCACATTAAGAAAACTATAAATTAATCTTTAGTCCTATTCTTCTGCATCCTATTTACGTTCAACTATAATTATAATTTAGTATCTAATTTTACTTTATCTTATCAGTCCCTTAATATGAAAAAAAAAAAATCAAAAAGTTTGAAATGAACTCATGTACGTGAGCAGTGACAAGAGGGGAGAGAAAATAGGGCAGTTATGAGATGAAGGTTTTTGAAAAATTATAATATAGTCCTTTTATTTTAATTTTAATAATATTAAAATAATAATTTGTAAAGTTTAATATTTATTTAAATATAAATTATTTTATTTGTAAGAGAAAATAACGTAGACATGAGATAAGGAAAAAGATAATAAAGGGAATTAGTTATGAGATGTGCATTTTATTAGAAAATTATAATATACATGAGGACGAAGCTCAGTAACGACACTATTACCTAAAGATCGTTAATGACAAAGCTTGGTAATGACAGTACATAAAATATTTTATTTGGAAGATAAAATACTGTAGACATGAGATAAGGAAAGAGATAATAAAGAGAATTAATTATGAGATGTACATTGCAAATATATTTCTAATTATGGCAATCTGATACCAATTTTCTTTATTATAATAAGAATAGATATGAACTCTAAATTAGAATATAAAAAAAAATTATTTTAAAAAAAAAGAGAGCTTACAAATGAATTTCAAATGGATACTCCTCCGGGAGTCACTAATTTATGAAATTTTTCAAAACATTATTTTTTATTTTCTTATAAATATTTAGTGTGTTAACTTAATTTAGATAAATATTTTTTTTCATAATTTAATATAACTAAAAAAATTTATAATTATTTTAAAATTTTGAATGTATCTAATAACTTTTAAATTTTAATAATTATAAATTCTTGTAATACTATTTCTTCTTGATTAATATTTTTTTTAAATATTTAATTTTTTATTTACATAATTTTATTTTATTTTTTTCTAAAATAATATCATGCTTTATATCAATAAATAATATAAAAGAAAAAAAAAAAGATAATATCTAAATAAAAATCTGATAAAATAAAATTACAATTAGACGAAAATAAAAAAAAAGAAATTAAACATCTTAAAATATTAGTTGCATTTATGGGCAAAATGAGCCAGATGACATGATTTACATTTCTAGAACTATAAAATTAGAGATCAACCTAAGGAGCCGGATGAAATTACTCCTTTACTATAAATATTTCATACAAATTCCAACATAATGAATCAACTTTCTTTCAAATATATTACCCATCCCCATGCATAATTAAATAAATCACAATTTAGCCATTTTACTAAGAAGACCCTAATAAGTTTCATCTCTAACTAAATTGATCAATAAAAACAGATCATAACTTCACGGATACCATGAAATCTTATCAAATGACAAGTCTGGAGCACAAATAAATAAGCAGAGGCATCTTATTGTAATTATGTAGACTTGAGAGATCTGCACAGAATGAAAGTCTGAATAACTAACACAAGGAAAAAGCTGCATGTCACACTAAATTGATCAATAAAATGACCACAGTTTATTGGGCTGTGTAGCAAAGTCCTTCGTGTAATTTCAAGACTAAGTGCGTAATTATCCCTAAAGAATTGATTAAAATCACCACAATAAGCAACAGTGAATCTTGAAAATTAAGTTAATGTGAGTTTTATTTTGAAAAATTAATTTAATTCGATGACATATTTAGAATATATTATAAAAAATTAATATTTAGACATCACACAAAATTGAATGACAACTGAATATCATTCTAATTATAATGAAGAGGGGTGACTGATTTTTTATTGTAGTCTTTTAATGTAAGAGCATTAAATTGAACAAATAATAATTAGAGAGAACAAAAACATCAAAATAATATGAACTAAATGTCCACTAAACAGAAACTCAAGCAATGCAAGAACAATTGGAAATATTAGAAAGTGTTTTCTCGCATATCCAATTGACAAAAGAAAACAAAAATATCTCTCGTTCTAGCAATTATATCAAATGAGACGAAAAATGGCTGGAAACTAATCATAGTAACCAACAAATTGCCTCAATTTCAATTATTCAACTTCATTTTATTTTAAATTAGAAGGAAAAAAAAATAGGTTTATGAGTGGAGAAAAGTGTGAGTTTTGCATCAAACCTTCAGAGGATTAGAGGATCATACTTTTCAGCCTTGTATTTAACCTGAGGATTTCTGATTTCTTCCTGGCTCTGGATCAGCCGAATTTCGAGGCTGCTTGACTGAGGATCAAAACCGGCTTTCTTGTAATCTGCAACAGTTCTTTGCAGCACAGCCTGGAAGACAAAAATGAGCTTAGAACTACTTCTCAGCTAGATTTGTTGCTTTAAATAAAGGCAATGAATCACAAATGGAGCAATTCAAGATCAGGAGAAATAGAGATTTATTGTTCTATAACAGCGAATTCAAAGATTACCACACTTGAGACTAGTTAGGCAGTAGTTTCATTTTTTATTTCAATTTATCGGCAGCGTATTACTTAAAAGTATCCAGATTGAATTGCTTCTACTTTTCATTAGCTTATTTTCCTAATGCTATGAAAATCTCATAAATTGTTCATTTTGCAATAAATTTAGGCTTTTTAACCCAAAAAGAGAATCTAAACCAATCATACACTAGGACTTTCATATTTTTGTGCGAGAATGTGCATTTCGCAGAATGCATACCTAGGCAAGTATTCACGTGTTTGCTATGAAAAAGCACAAGGTCAAAAAAAAACTCATCACCGGCATTATCTGTAACATTATCACAATCAGCCAGCTTTATCCCTGTGCATTTGGCAAAAAGAAAAAAAAAATGCCATGGATAAGAAATGTTTTCTCAAATTAAAAAATAAAAATAAAAAATATTTTCATTTCACAATCTACACAAAGACCTATATAAAAAATTAATTTAATTTAACATCTTACGAAACTTCTAAAACAAACATCAACTTAATTTCATACCCTATACAATTTTTAATATAATTAATTTTATTTCACATCATTCTATATTTCAAATCACTCAAAAAATGGCAACTTTCCCCTTTCCAAGATGCACCATCAGTCCTTCATCGACACATTCATCTATAATATTATATAATATAATGTCTTAAACTCTACTTCAATTTTTTTCTGGCCAATATCATCATTCCGTTTTTCCTTTCTATTCCTTTAAACATGATAACTTCGTACATCATCAAATTTCTTTTGTGCATGCTTTTAACATCTATAAATTATGTTTTGGAACAACGTTACCTATAATTAATGCTATACCAGATACACCATGAAATATTGAAGAAATGGAACGCAACTCATGGCTGTATACTAATTTCTCCACAGAAAAAGCACAGGTAAAAGATTAACCCAAAAAATATACTAGTAGCAGTTATACCTGCAAACTTGATACTGCAAGCTCTGATGCCTTGTCCAGATCATCAGGGTATTTCTGAACAGAAGAAGGAAACAATTAGCGATACAACTCCAAAGAGAGCCCAGAAAAATAAAAGTATTGCAAGACAACCCAGCATATCGACCAATAAATTGCCCAAAAGTGTTTTGGGTCTAATTCATTGGATTATTCATTAGATCAAAGGTTTAATCCACTGATAATCTAGCAGATTAGACCCAAATCCACATTTGGGTCTCCATAGTGTTTTCCAAAATGTAATTAGAGTACAAGAAGTATGACTTACATTGCTCCATCCAAGTAAAAGTGCAGTCATAAGATCCCCAGTGCCCTGAAAGTGTATATAAACATATTAAACTTTCTGATAGAAATATTTATGTGATTCAGTTTTTTAAAAGAGTAAGGCGAAAATACTGAAGACTTTCGAGACCAATTGGAATCATACTTATGACAACTTGGAGTTTCTGAAGATTTGAAGATTTATGTATTACCCTCCATAAAACATGAATACGCAAAGATATCTTATACATACATTATAAAAATATAAATAAATATGTTTAAGTATCCCTTCTTTTAAATTAAATAACCTTAACGTAATTTTGAGTTTTCAAACATTATTGCAAGCTCTACACTTATTGGGGCCACATTGAACATGGTTGTGACAAAAAAATCCTTCCAAATGCCACAAGTTCCCCAGCTACATAACAAAATAACATGGTTCAATGTCATTCAATTTTTCTTAAAATTTTTAACAGTATATAGGTCTTCGAAATGATTCATTATCCAACGCCATGTCTAAACATGGATAACCAAAGCAAACTCTAGCATAGGAAGCTGAAACAAATTGGAGCTTAGAGCAATATTTGAAAACGATTGCATTAAAAATTCTAAGCAATCACAAGTCTTAACAAATCCAAGTGTGTTTGTGATGCGGGACGAAAAAATGTGCAAATGATATTTTATATTTATATTCAGCAAAATTAATTAGCAAATTATTTTTAATTAAGCGCAAAATATTTTTTAAATAAATTATATAATAAATAAGATTTTTAAATCTCACAAATTAAAATATTTTAAAATTAAAATTAAACTAGATCGTCTGATAAATAAGAATTTATCAAATTAGATTAGGGCGTCAATTTAAATTCAATAAATCAGATCCGACGCTCAGGAATTTAGGACAGATGTCCCACACTTAAATCCAACAGTAATTGTCACTCAAATAAATATCGAGTTACGCAATTAGAGTCAAATAAATAATCTAAGTCAAGCAAATAATTTGTATTGAAATCAAATAATTAGATTAATTGAATTCGGGAAAGAATTTATACCTTAAATAACAAAAAATTAAGTAGTAGATGATAAGTTCAAGTAATAGCCATGTAGGTGAGACAGGCGGCTCCGGTCGGCGTGCTCGAGTAGCACGTTCCCTGGGAAAAATGGTGGGTCGCCTCGCACTGGTCGGCGAGGTAGCGGGTAGCGGAGGTGGGTAAGTGTCAGAGGCGAGGAACGAGGAGGCAGCTAGCATCGAAGGCGGGCGAGCTTCAGAGGTGCGCGAGTGTGCAAAGTACTGGAGGCGCTCGAAGATGATCCGGAGAAAAAGAAAGAGAGAGAGCAATAGATAGAGGAGTTTTTTTTTTGGAAAGTAGATAACTAAACTAATTTGAGGATTCTCACCAAAGGCTAACTCTACCATTTCCTTCACCGGAATATCGACCCCTTAACCGGATCTAGGGTTTGAGAAAACTCAAGCATAATTTCATTCATCAAATGCTACTTTTATTACAATGCAAGGCGACCTCTTTATACAGAGAAATTCTATGAAAAAATTTGAAAATACAATATTAAATGCGAAAAATAAATTACCAAATAAATGAAAGCAAATATGGAACTAATTCTATTATAATAAAATAAAATCAACTCTAAATATGACGAGTCTTCAAATTTCCCAAAAATACTCTGAATTCAATCAAATAAAATATCAAATCTAAATAAAGCTAATATGGAAATCTCCAATAGCTTTAATTAATTTGAATTTGAATTTTGATTCAACACATGGCGTCATCCTGACCGTCCAATTCAATGTTGATTCGTGACCCCACCAGTTTGGGTTGTGGAATAAAAGGCAGGGGAAAGAGTTCAACAACATAGGCAAAAATGAAACTAAGAGTTACAAAAGCATGTTGAGTTAAGCTGGGTCCTATGTTTCTCCATAGCAACTTTTTCCTGCAAAGTTCTACATGGAAGATTTAGCATATCTTCCTTGTCATGCAAAGACAGTCTAGAAACGAAGGTTTTCCAACTTTGGGTTCCTTTCAGCCAACTTTGAGCTATCTCAACTAGTATTTCTTCCCAATAAATCAGTATATTCAAGGGAAAAAGTTTCTAGAACTTAGCTTCACCTCTTTGGTGGAGGAATGAAGCTAAACACCATCAACAATAACAACAATCAAGTCTTTATCTCATTAGGTGGGTCGGCTATATGAATCTTTTGTTTCTATTACACTCCATCAATTAGCAAATCTATATTTAACTTTAAGTATGTAAAATTATTTTTTATAATTTCTTATCATGTCTTTCTGATCTCTCTTCTTTTTTTACATAGGCAGGGTCCAACAACCCAATTTTTATTACTAGAGCTTCAATCAGTCTATGAATTATATGTCTAAACCATTTAGGCTAACTATATCTGAATTTATCCTCAATTAATACTATTCCAGCTTTCTCGCAGATATATTCATTTCACATTCTATTTTTTCGTACATACTCACTCATCCACTTGAGCATCCTCATATCTAAACCACTTATTTTCTTAGTATATTTTCACTTTATAAGTCAATATTCAGCATTATATATCATAACTGATTTTACTATTATTCTATAAAATTTACATTTAAATTTAAATAAAACTTTTCTATTACACAATACCATAAGCATTTCTCAACTTTATCAATCCTACTTAAATCATGCTAATGAAATCATCATCTATTTTACTATTATTTTATATGATTAATCCAAAATATCTAAAGTGTTCATTCTTATTAATAATTTGATCATCAATCACCAATACAAGTGCTTTTTCCTTAACTAAATATTCACTCCATATATTCAATTTTTTATCTACTAAAATGAAAAAACCTTTAAACTATAAAATATTTCTTCATACCTTGAGTTTCATCTTATCCCCACCTCTAGTCTAATCAGCAAGAGAATATCATTTGCAAAAATCACTTTATCTGAATTTTTCAGTCAGGTCCTCCATGACTAATGTAAAGAAATACAGACTTAAAGCAATCATTAGTGTAATCCAACTGTAATAGAAAATTTTTTAATCAAACACCCATATATTCAAACACAAATAATAATTTCTTTATACATGTATTTAATAACTTAAACATAGGAAGTACAAATGTCTTTCTTTTCTAAAACTCTCTATAGCACTTCTCTTGAAACGTTATCATAGGCTCTTTCTAAAACAATAAAAATTAAATGAAGATCTTCATTTTGTCTCCTTAAACATCCCTATTAAACCCCTCAAATAAATCTTTCATAATGGATCTACCTAGCATAAAACTAAATAAGTTCTGTGCTACCCTAGTATCACAACATAATCTATGTTTAATAACCCTCTCCTAAAATTTTAAAGTTTGGTAATGAAACTGAATACCAAAAGTGCAAAAATTATTTCTTAATATTTATAAAATTTTACCTCAAATCTTAGAAACAACATAACGTAAATTAGTATCTACACTCAATTTTATAAAATATTGAACATTTGAAAAAAAACATAAGAAACATGGAAGACATAGATTAATTGTAATCAGAAAAGCTATAGTTCCTTCATTAAAATACTTAATAGTTCTTTATTTTTTCCAAATGTTCTCCATCTCAAGGAGTAAGTGTTGGATATCAATAAATGTAACTTAATTATAAAACTAACAAACAAAAATCTCGGAGATAAAGCTAATTCAAGAAAATCATATCAACCATAATGTAATTTTTATAAAAAGTAAGCCACTCCGCACACATACACCTGCTCATGCCAATGATATGCATTACATTTCTATTTTGTTATATGTAATATTTTTCATTGATATGAATTTGCATAAAACACTGTTGAAATACAAATTAATCATATAACATGTACAACAAACATTGAAGAGAGCACTCTTTAATGTCTCAAATATCATGATAAATTATTAATAGTTATATTATTATTGAATGCATTATCTAGGATAATTGCAAATATTTTATACTTTATACAATATATCTTCCAAACGTCAAATATATTTTTGCAATTCCAATTGTTCGTTAATCCAATGACAAAATAATAAGAAAATTAAATCTATCTATACTAGTCTAAATATCAAATTTTAAACTAATTCTATATGAAATACTTTTTAAATGTTCAATTAAAGTAAATTTAAATTCTTGAAATATAATTATTCTTTTCTGAGCATATGTCTAGAGATACAGTGATATGTAGATTGTAATTACTGATTAAAATAATTAAAATAACGCTCTGTTTCATCTACAGTGAATGGCTGTTTGCATCATACTACAAAATGAATGAACCAAGTACATGCTTTGTTGTTCTTAAACAACCAAGCCATAGGTCTACTTAATGGATTGATTTGCATTTAGCAACTTTGTGTAAATGTGGGCCAACATATTTTTTCATCAAAGATACGAAACCTTAGTAATTGTCTTATGCATGCATGTACCAGTCACACTGACTGTGCCCTCTGGATTGTAAGGATACTAATTCTTACAAATCTTATGAATACTATAAACTTGGACTTAGCTTGATCACAATCGAAGTCATCCCATATCTCGTTTCTTCCACGCAAATATCAACAACTACCTATGGTGCCTGATGATTGTATTGATGGCCAAACTCATGTTGAGGTTGCTCCAATCCATTGGTCGCTAGCCCTTCCAGAAGATATTCAGTGTCACAGCTCTCATCAGATTCACTTTGTTTAAGGATGTTTTGTTGTGCATATCATACTTGCTTACATGTCCTAGAAGCTAGGGAAGACGAACACAACACGAGGATACAGAGACACGACATAGAAATATGACAAGATATGCCAACATGATAAATTTTCAAATTATAGGACGCAACATGAGAATGCACGCTAAGTAATATAACATATATCTAAGTAATCAAGTAATTTTACTATAATTTTTACCTAATATTATAGAAACATCTAAAAAGAATGGAGGCGACACGAGGACACGGGAATATAGCACAACACAACATGTTGGGATATACAGGAGTGTTCACGCTTCTTTGCCCAAAAGAGGTCCATGAGGAGTTGGTGCCAATGAGTTCAGGGACGCTTTATCAATACATATCGTACTTGCTTACATTTTCATAAGGAGCTAATGATGTGTTGTCATGACGATAGCTTGCCATATCAAGAACTAAGATTTAGAAAGAGTAAAGGGAGTTCTAAGAGAAAGGAAGGATAATGAGTGAAAGCTGTAGGATCTAGGTATGGGGCTAAAGAGGTGGTGAATAGACCTAAATAAAATTTAATTTACTTTAATTGTATCACAATTAATATAACTTACAAGAACAAGTTAGCAATAGGATAATCATAAGCAGAAGCAATAATGAAAGAATAAGTAGTAAGAAAGCACAATCCACAATAAACACAAGATAAAACGAACTTCGATCCCTTATGATATCTATGACTTCGATTGATCAAGCAAACAGCTTGATCTATCAGCCGATATATCAAATAGCTTGACCTATCAGCCGATATATCAAATAGCTTGACCTATCAGCCGATATATCAAATAGCTTGACCTATCAGCCGATATATCAAATAGCTTGACCTATCAGTCGATATATCAAATAGCTTGACCTATCAGTCGATCTATCAAAGACAATAACTTGCAAACTTATATATTGGTTGTTTCATTCAATTCAACTCGATTCAAACACGTTCTAATCAACTTATAATGATATCCTAAGTCTTAAGTGTTCATATCATGCTCCAAATATCTCCTAGCGCTCCAAAAAAATCTTACAATAATTACACTAAGATAAAAAAATAATAAATAATAAATTTAATCTTAAATTAAGCTTTTCTTGATCTTCAAGGCTTGTTCACTAATCTTAATCACTTAAATACTTCACTTCAAGCTTGATTTTACTCCCCAAATTTTTGTTTACTTTAACTTTTGTGTGGAGTGCCAAGTTAACAATAAATCATCAGACCTACACACATTAAACTCAATAGTTCATTAGTTACCAACCAACTTAAATATAGTAAGAAACATTAAAATAGATTATTATATCTTAATCATAATAGAGGAACCAACAAAATGTATTTATAGGTTATTCTTTTAAAATTAAAAAATTCATACAGCAAGCTAACCGATGAAAGGGTTGAGGGCAACAAAGGTATTCGCCTCGCATTAATAAAAAATAAATTATTAGTAGGAGAGCATAGATGTCAAGCGCCCGCTAATTATATCTGATAAAACAATTGAACTAATTTTGGTCTAACAAAGTTAGTTTCTATCATTTCTTGGCTCCCATAAGATAGGAACCAGCCCAGTACGGTCCCAATCCCTATGGCCAGCACCAATTCGGTTGGACCAGTTTAAGTGTTGAGCCAGTTTTCATGTTGGTTTATGTCTACATCATTTTTGTCTTACATTGCACCTTATTTTAAGTATTAAATTAGTGAATTTTCAAAAATATTAAATATTATTATGTTCATTATGATATTTATTGATGAATTTCAACACTTCTACAGATTTCACAATCAAACAAGTACGTACTTAAAAAGTAATGATGATTTAAATGTCCTATATGAGGTATTATAACATCATTTTTTTGGAATAATATAAAGTAAAAATTCAAATATAATGACTATACTCTTAACGTAAGGTTAAAACTACTCTATATAAGGACCAGCATTATGTAAAAACTCCACATGAATATTCGGTAGAATGACAAACAAAATTTATTATTGTTTCCTGTGCATCTCACAAAAATTTGAGTAGGTGAGAATTCTCTCATTTATGGCCAACCGACCATACGATATATTATAAAGTTAGGTAAATGCCTATTTCCGTAATTTAACAATCATACAGAACTTGTGTATCCCAGAAAAATGTAGGCACAAAATCCCAATGCACACCAACCACGCAAGCAAATATTTGAGAACAAAAACTATATGCAAGCAAAAATAAAAACATTGAAGACAGAACACATGTTGGAGCTTATTGCAAGATGATAACAAAAAATAGGTACTTTCGATTTGAAGTGAAGTACTCACAGTAAAATATGCTGGAATCTTTGGTATAACTATCTTAAACTGTTCAGGAGGCATCCCCTGCAAATTAAACCTCCTTTATCATCATATTCTAATCAATTGTCAAAGGAAGTCAAGAACAAATGCTTATTAAACATATCAGAAAAATGATGAAGATAGAAGCTTAAACCTCCTTCCATCAGAAAAATGATGAAGATAGAAGCTTAAACCTCCTTCCATCATGACGCCATATTTAATTAATATATTTCCTCCAACACCTCAATTATAAGCTTAATGTTGCACAACTCGAAGTTTCATGGCCAAGAGATCCTGCCCTACTATGCAAGCCATACATTGAGCGAAAAAAGCATTGAAACCCTAATTTATTTCTTCATCGCATTACGAGAAAATAACCATCATATATGTGATAAAAAATGAGAAACAATGTTTCCTGAGGAACACAAAGCTACATCTAATCCTAGATGAAGTAAAGAAAGAAAACAAATGAGAAACAATTAAAAAGTCAATCATGAAAAACTGTATCATAATGATCAGCTTACAACACAGCTCAACGAAACTTTAAGGAGCTGACCTTATAAACTAATTAGCTAGCTATTGTTCGCACGAGATATGAGAAACCGATATCTTTTAAGATAAAAAAACAATCCCGATAAGATGATAGCCAACTTCATTATGGGTAGTACTTAAATGAAAAACTATATAACTAGCAATGTAAATAGTTGTCTAGTTATCACAATGCATGATCACACGTTGAAAGATAAGAAAACCAAGTTTTTCAAGAAGTGTGTAACATCCCAAAATTTGATTGGTGGATTTAAAAATTAAAACTGATTTGGACTGAAAATGAAGGATTTTGGACCTGAAAATAATATTTTGGACCTATTTATAAGAGAATGAAAATAGGGAGACCAAAATGCATTTGTTCCATTAACATATAGGAACAGCGGCACCGAACCGCCTTTGCCTCTGCCCTTTTTCGCGAGTCGCCCGCGATTGGAGAGAGAAATTTCTCTCTCTCCCTCTCGGTTTTCTGTGTTTCGCCCGTCCCGCGCCTCTCTGCCCGTCCGCCTGTTCTGCTGGGCCAACGAAGCAGCAGCGGCTGCAGCGCCACAGCCAGCAGGAGGAGGAGAAGGGGAAGAAGGGGAAGAAGAAGAAGAAGGAAAAGGAGAAGAAGAAGAAGAAGAAGAAGAAGAAAGAAAGAAAAAGGAAGAAGAGGAAAGCTAGAGAGGATTTCCAAGCTTGTTTAATGATAAATCGGTAGGCAATTTTTTCCCTAAAATTGATGTTGATTCTTTCCCTAAAATTGTGAACATAATTTAATATTACGAAAATATAAGAAATTATGATATTGTTGAAAATGGATTAATTTGGTGAAATTTTGTAATAAATCCCTTGATTGCTTTTATTGATGTTTTGATCTATTAAGTGGATTTCGAATTACAAAAGAAATTTTAGTAGACATGTCTTTATGGGATGCATGATGTATGATGTAAAAACTAAGAAAAATTAGAAATAGATTGATTGAGAGTATATGAGATTAAATTGAAGATTATATCATTAAATAAGCAGTTGATTGGTTAAAGTGGATAATCTGGTTGGTAAATTGAGACTTTATTTAAGTATGATTTTTATTCTAATTTTGATTCAAATGATAGATTAGAGAAAAAGATGATATTTGATTAGATTTGAATAAGAATCAATTTCATGATTAGGTATGTGAAAAGCAGAGAGATTTATATTTATTTTCATATGTGAGCTGAATAGAAAAGAAAAGTTATATTCTTAATCTTAATATAGAAAAGAGTCTGCAACGGTTTAAAAAGAGGACAAGTATGAGAATAGAAGAATGGGGAGTAAGCAAAACTCACAATTGAGTTTAAATAGGTGATCTGTTCATTTATTGTGAGGTGGAGAAAATTATTAAGGTTGATCCTTATATGTTATTAAAACAAATGAAGAAATGAATGAATGAGACTTAAGAAAATAATTGATATCTTTTCAGTCGGCTAGTAGAACTATGTGAAATGTGTTTCTATTTTATATATGATATTTGTAACCTTTATACTTAATTCTTAATGTGATATTGATTCCGAGTATATTGTACGTGAAGAATATGATAATTAATATGTATATTACATTTGATATTATACCGTCAAGATTTATAATATGGAATGTAAATATTATAAATAAGTGATGAGTTGTTATAAGGTCTTTGACCCAGAAAACAAAGAAAAAATATTTGTATTCATGATTTAAAGGCGCTAATGATTACAAAAAGGCAGTTTCTCACAAGCGATCACACATGCCTAGCTCGAGCTTGATTTATATGATTAGGCGCGACGGCGTCCAAGATCTTTTGGGCTGATGAGAAAATGATTAAGGCATTTGAGGTGATTGGTTGAGAAACCTGGGGCCTAGAAATATAAATAATGGAGTTATTATTTCTAGTAAAGATGATTATGATATTGATATTAGTATATAATAAAGTGTATTTTGCATACATGAAATTATTATAGAAGAGATTGATTTTATTTCTAGTTTGATTCTAAATACATGAGATGTATTCAATCTGTATGTAGTATTGAATTAATTATTGCTATTTTGGATATTATTTTATCTATTGGGTCTATATTAACAAACTCCTGCCATTTTTGGTGGCAGATATGGCATAAGAAGGATCACGAGACATGGTGTGAGGTATCACAGGTTGCGACAGAAAATGTGGATGTTTAAATGATATGAAGTTAAAGTTTAAGTTTTGACGCCTCGGTTGCTGGTAGCTCGGGCCGGTGTAGAGGGCGGTCGAGTACCGGCAGCCGGGACGTCACAGAGTGTCTCAACCTACACCATCTCACAAGCAATATGTGCCTAGATCTATATTTAGCTTCTTTATTTGATCTAGCAATTTACATTATTTCTTAATCTTCCAAGCGATCAAATAAAATAACCCAAAATAAATCTCCAATAGTGACTAATCCAGCATTAGTCAACATTGACACAGCAATATGTGCCTGGATTGCTAGGAATGTAAAATGCATGATCATGGGCTGAGACAAAAAAAATCAAATTCTTCTAGTAGTTTCTTCAATCGCATCATCTCACATCCAGTATGTGTCTATAACTATATTCAGCTTCTACACTTGATCTAGCAATAGTACTTTATTTTTTGCTCTTCCAACTAGATTTTCTCCTATAAAACTATAGTAACACAAAGTTGATTTTCTATCAGTGATTAAAAGAGAATTACACAATATTTGCATAAACTTTTACTTGAAAATGACTAGCCTTAATATTGTATTAATTTTTTACCAGGTGACTTCTTCAAACAACTTGAGGATCTTAACAATAATCTACTAATATACTTCTATTAACATTTTGCATATACAGACAATAAAGCGAGATGACAACAAGAGTGATATTTTTATTTATTATCAGAAAAATAAGTAGCAAATTATCTTAATTAAGCTCAAAATATTTGCTTAAAATATAATTTCATAATAAATAAGATTTTAAATTCCGCTAATTAAATTATTTTAAAATTAGAATTAAAGTAGATCATTTGATAAATAAAAATTTATCAAATTAAATTAGGACATCAATTTTTATTCAATAAGTCAGATCCAAAGTTTAGAAATTAAAACAAATATCTCGCAAATAAAATTTAATATTAATTTTTGCTCAAATAAAAGTATGATAACACAAAGCCAAATCGAATAATTCAAGTTGAACAATATAATTTTCAATTGAGTCAAAATTCAGTAATAAAATGAATTCAGAGAAAATTATACCTAAGCTGGTGAATATAATTGTTCAAAGTTAGGGTTGTGGAGCTAAATCGCAGGGGCTTGGCACACTGTCAAGTTACAAACAGCACGATTAGCAGGCTTGCAGAAGCAGGGCTTAAGCAGGCGATGGGCGCGATCAGTGGCAATAGCAAGAAGCGAGATTGGGATGCAAAACTCAAGTGCTAGCGATCAGCACGAAGTGCGGAGGGGGGCAAGCGGCAAGCGGCAAGCGATGCTTGCGTATGTAGGTCGCATACTGCGCTAGCGTTGGAAGACCGCACGTGCTGTGTTAGCGTGGGTGGCTACAAAGAGGAGGTAGCCCACACAGATGATTGCGACCAAGAGCTCGGGCGAAGTAACATGGGCCAAAGGCTTAGCCGTAGCGAGGCGGACAACAGTGTGGCTGAATTCACAGAAAAGGGGAAGGAGAGGAAAATGGAAAAAGTTAAAGATTTTTTTTAATAAAGAAGAGTTTTTCACTCAAATTGAAATATTACTAAGCTATTTCAGAATTCTCACCAAAGACTAACCGTATCATTTTCTTTATCGAAATATTAACCTCTTGACCCGAATCTACACCTTGAGTAAACCCAAACATATTTTTTTTTAAAAAAAAAGATCATCTCATTACAATGCAAGGCGACCTCTATATATAAAGATTTCATAATAAAATTTAAAAATATAATAACCAATGCTAAAAATAAATATAAAATAAATATAGAAGTAATTTTATTATAATAAAATAAAATTAGCTTCAAATCTAGCAATCTTCAAATCTTTTTAAATCAACTTCAATCTTTTCTCAAATCAAATCTGAATGCAACTAATATGAAAATCTCTAATTAGCGTTACTTAATTTGAATTGAGCAATGTGATGTCATTCTAGCAGTCAAATTATCTAATCTGTGTCCCCACCAGACTAACAACAACAACAACAAACAAAAGCTTTATCCCACTAAGTGGGAAATCCTTTGCTTTCATTACACTCTATCAAATAATAATTTTTTTTTTAATTTTAAATATGTAAAATTATTTTTTATAATTTTTTGTCATATCTTTTTTAGCCTTCCTCTTTCTCTTTTTATATAGACAAGATTCAATAATTCAATTTTTCTTACTAGACCTTCTATCACCCCATGATTTATACAAATCATTTAAGTTGACTTTCTTTAAGTTTATTCTCAATTGAAGCCACTCAAATTCTCTTACGAATATACTCATTTCTCATCTTATCTTTTTGTGTACACCAACTCATCCAATTTAACATCTTCATTTTTGCAACACTTATTTTACTCATATACTTCTACTTTGTAGGCCAGCATGCAGCACCATATAGCATTGCTGACCTTACAATTATTCTATAAATTTTACCTTCCAATTTGAGTAAATTTTTTCATCACAATATATCAAATGCATTTCTCTACTTTATTCATTTTGATCATTATTTGTTATCTCTCCACTGTAAGCGCTTCTATGTTAACTAAATTTATAATCCATATATTTAATTTTTATTTGAGAAAACGAAAACTTTTAGATTACAATGTATTTCTCCATAACCAAGCTTCACCTTAGCATATTCTCTAGTCTTATTAACGAGAAGAATGTTATTTATAAAAAGTATATCCTAAGGCAATTTTCTTGAATGTGTCCAATTTAAATTTTTATAACAATACAAAAACATATAGACTTAAAGCTGAATCTTGATGTAATTCAACTGAAATAGAAAAATTCTTAGTCAAATTTCTTGTGTTTGAATATATGTAATAGCCTCGTTTATACATATCCTGGATAAATTGAATATAAGTAGTGCAAACTCTTTTCTTTTCTAAAACTCTCTAGAAAAATTCTCTTGCGACTTTATCATAAGTTTTTTCTAAATTAATAAAAATTAAATACTAATCTTCTTTTTTCTTCATAAATATCTTTATTAAATCTCTCAACAAATGAATAGAATCTATAATATATTTGTCTACTATAAAACTAAACCGATTTTATAATATCTCGGTATCATGATGTAATTTATACTCGATTATCCTTCCCAAAGTTTTAAAATATGACTCATTAATTTAACTCTTTTATAATTAGCACGAAACTCGAGCTTTGGAGGAATGCTCTAGAATCTAAAGGTTTGCATCTCAGTAGATCAAAAACTGAATATATGGAGTGCACTTTTAGCCAAGAAAGAAATACTTATATTGAAAATTTGACAATTGGTGATCAAATTATCAAGAAGAATGGGCGATTTAGATACTTTGAATCAATTATACAAAATGATGGTAAAATAGATAATGACATTATTAGCAGGATTCAAACAAGATGGGTAAAATAGAGAAATGCTTCTGGTGTGTTGTGCGATAGAAAAATTTCATCCAAACTTAAGGATAAATTTTATAAAACTGTAGCAAGCCCAGCGATGATATATGATGCTGAATGTTGGCCTGCAAAGAGAAAACATATAAATAAAATAAATATTGCAGAAATGAGGATGCCAAGATGGATGTGTAGATATACACGAAAAGATAGAATGAGAAATGAGTATATTCGAAAAAAAAGTTGGTGTTGCACCAATTGAAGATAAACGTAGAGAAAGTCGACTTAGATGATTTGGACATAAATTATTGGCCGATTGAAACTCCAATTAAAAAAATTGAGTTATTAGATCGTGCCCATGTACAAACAGCAAGAGAGAGACCAAAGAAGATATGGCAAGAAACTATAACGAGTGATCTTAGTTAGTTAGACTTAGATAAGAATTTGATAATTAATAGAGTGCAATGAAAACAAAGAATTCATATAGCCGACCTCACCTAGTGAGATTAAGGCTTGGTGGTTGTTGTTGTATAGTTAGCACAGTTTTATACACCATCTTTATTCTTATAAATAAGTAGTAATGTACTCTTTCTCCATTCATTTTCAAACAACCTAGTGAGCCAAGAAGCTCCTTCTTCTCTCATACATTCTCATATTGTTATTTTATATTAAACAACCTAGTGAGCCAAGAAGTTCCTTCTTCTCTCATACATTTTCAAATAACTATTGAAATGATTAAGTCTTCTGACTGTCAAATGCTCAATTTTTCATCATGATGATGACAAAAAGGAACATCGTAGAGCTAAACATCATCATGGCTAACACCACTAGCATTCATAAAAAGTGTCAATTGGCATATATCCAAGAATATTAGCTTCCTCAAGTAAAACAATAACATATTTATTTGAGAAAGAACTAGAGTTACCAAGAACTAAGTAGGGAACCCTACTGATCATGAAACATAAAGTAAGAAAAAACATATCCTTGAAAACTGGAAAGAAAATGCGTCTGAAACATTAGTGTGAGAGCAACAACTAAAAGATGTCTACTTTTGTGTTCAACAATATTGTTTTGTTGAATGTACAAATACAAGAAGACTGACAATTGATGGCCTAATTAGAGTAGAATTAGAATGGATACACTCGTGATCATTACCTATACAAGTAAAATACTGTTTTAATTTCATTATAGAAGGTGATATATAAAGAAACGACCTCAAACTCACATCTTAATAAATATAACAAATTAGTAAGAGGATGGTAATCAACAAAAGAAACAAAGTAAAAAAAACCTAAATGAGTACATTAAGTAAACACTAGGTTAGGGCCTCAAATGTAGGAATGAACCATTGAGATATGCCACTCGAACTAACACTATAAGGAAAAGGAGTATAATGACATTTTCCCTGCTCATAGCATCAAAATACGAAATCAAAAAAGGAACAATGACAATATCCCATAGAATTCAATGAGGATGTCCCAAATAGTAGTGCCACTTAACATAGTAGAAGCGATGATATAAGTCAATGAGAGCAAATGTAACAAGATCATCCCTGACCCAAACTCCACCAAACTTTTAACTAACGGTCAGCCCTACACAAATTTAGGTCATAAGCGGGTCAACCTAATTATGACTCATGTAATAGTAATGAGTCAACCCATAACAATGCGCCAATAATCCATTTAAAAAATTACTATTTATTGTGTTAAAACTAGTTTTAAAAATTATTATTAGATTTATATCACATCAATTAGCATTACTTTTATTTTCTTAATTAAGATTTATGATTATATTGAGTTAAAGTATCAAAACATTATCAATTTTCATAAATCAAAGATAACAATAAACAAGTTGGCATGTTGGATCGAGTTATCTATTTATTAAATGGGTCGTGTGCTCAATGCTTGATGCTTGACTGATTAATAACGAGTTGAGCATAAATAAGTAGGTAAAAAATAGATTAACTCGAACCCAACCTAACAACCTGTATTTGCCAACCCTACTAGGCAGTACACTCCCCTAGTTTCAACACCTACACCAATTGTCCTTGTAGTCTTGCATTTCTAAAAAAACATAAGAATGATAGAAGTTCACTAAGCAATGGTGTGAATTAGTAATATGATGAATAGATAGAAGCCTAACAGGAAGCTAAGGCTAATAAAGGGCATCCAAAATAAATATGGTAGAAGAAAGGGAGACAATTCCTCTTCCAAGAACTAGAGAAAATGATCCATCAGCCAAACTAATCTGAGATAGACTAGAAGAAAACTATATGGTAAGAATAATTGATAGCTACCTAACAATTGAGTGTTGCACTTGAATCAAGAATCCAAGACATACCAAAATAAGCGATAACTACTAAACCGGTAGAAGTGGTGTGGAGATCAGAATTAGAGACCTCAAAGTACTAAATCAAATGATCAAAATCAGCCTGGCAGAGGCTGACAATTCCTAGAGTCAAATATGTAATAACAGAAGTCTCAACACTCTGTGTTAATATGATTAGAGACATGTTGGCAGTGGATGGTTAGCCAAATAATTCTCAACATTTGTTCAAAGAATGGTGTGTGCAGTGGCAGTGGGAACAAGGAGGAAAGGAATTACAACCATGCCATGCCCACTAACTAGTAAGACCACCCCCACAACGACCACAACTCCCAACAAAGAGATCAAACTCATCAAGAGATGGAGTAAAGTGAAGCTCAGTGACACCAAGAATACGAGACAAGGCAACCATGATATCAGATAGCATCGAAAACCATAAACTGAGAATGCACTGAATGAGGAGAGCGATGCAGCCTAAAAGGAACTTCACGATGAAGAACTCATCATTTTGTCATTTCCAAACAATAGGATGGGCAGTGAATAGTAGATACTGAAGTAGCTCATCCTGCTTGCTCACAATGTTCTATAATATTCATAAACAAATATATCATCTTGCTTAATGAGAAGAGATTGGAGTAAAGCATGTAAACACATGAAATGTTACTATAATGAGGACAAGAGGCCTAAAGAAAGTCTCATGGAGCTTTGACAGTCTCTTGAAACATAACTGTATATGCCACTAACGGCTCCAGGTTATTTAACATTCAGTTAAGCACAACAAAATATGAAGTCTGTCATTACTTAAATTTGTTGGTGTCATCAGTGGAGATTGATCAAGATGAGCAAGTTTTCATGAGATCCGACCAGAAAATAAGATGCTCGAGACTAAAGAAGATGAATTGTGCCATTAAGTTTGATAGTCATACCAATAAAGAAAAATATTGTTGGCACATACTAAGACTATGCTTTGAGGACGCAAGAAACTGTCTTGTATGGAAAAAAATTACATTTTCTGGCATACTAAACATTGCATTGTAGCACCAAATAAAATTATAATTCAGTAAGGCGAGGCCAATGAAATCATCACTTTAGTGTTCATGACAATAAAAGAAACCTAGGTACGCTAAAATGCTTCATTCACAAAGAAAGTCTAAAAGCACAAGCAACATTGCGTTGGAGATTTTCATCAAGTGTCAAGTTAAACAAGAGATAGCCATATCATATTCATGGCAAATACAAAAGCCCCAAGTTAGCTTACCTCTTCTTTTTGATGACTACCAATGAGTAGAAAATTGTCTTGTATGCAGATGCTAGTTATTATCACCTGCAAAACAAATTATGCTTTAGACAAAAAGACAAGATGCCAAAATTACATAAATGAAACAGAGATATTGCCAAAGCAATTTACATAAGTATGTCTGCCATAACAAGATTATATATTGGTTCAAAGACAATAAATACAAGACAGATACTTGAAGTTGCCCACTGCTAGAAAACTAGGCATTCTTTTCTATAAATGGGCACCAGTGCCACAGCATGTTGCTCAGTCAGAGTTTGGCAATTTGAGCTAACACAGTATGCTAGTAAATGTGGCAGCTTTCATCAAGCATGCCACCATGCCAGGTGAAGGCTTGGTACTCACAACTCACCATGTCATGCCATTGGTTTGTTAGCCAATATATGTCAAAAATGTTAAATTCGTAACAATCATTCGGAGAAGGATATTCTAGTTCATTTTCCTAGAGTATTTTCCATGTCAGTAGAGGTTCCAGGAATGGAATATTTAAGCGAAATTTGCGGTTATAAAGATCCACTACTTTGAATCATCTTACCGTTCAAACTTTCAAGTGGAGATATTGGGGTATTTCTCTTGACTCATTGAAATGTAATAATAGAAGTCTCAATCTGGTATATTGGGGTATTTCTCTTGACTCATTGAACTCTCTAATTGCTCCCAATAATCACCTTCATTCTCCACCATTCTAAAATGTGAGAAAAACATTCAAGTGGAGATTTAATCAAGCATTCAAGGCGATCTGTGTAATTTGGACTCAAGTGCTCAAGCTTTGATCTACTCTTCTGCTCTCAAGATTCAATCATAAAAAAGAAGAGAGTGATTTTCCTTTTATTGCAATATTTTAGTTTTTCTTTTTGCCTTCACTTTGTGTGTGAAGAGAACCTCCAAATAAGGGTTGAAGAAGGTGAGTAAGTGTGCCTTCACTTAAAAATGAGAACCTCTAGTGAGTGGATAGAAGAGGATTTGTGCACGGGTTTCTCTGTCTAAACCAAGAAGTGTGTTATAGTGAGATTTTTTTGATCGGGGTGGGGTAAATTAGGCTCATGTTTGAGCCGAACAACGTTATATCGTGTGTTCATTGTTGATGTGATATTTTCTTCTTATTTGCACTTATATTTGCTTCCGCTGGTATTATCTATTCTTTCATTTATTGCACTAACCCTTTATATTAAGTAAATTAAATTTAAAATTTTTAATTACATCTATTCACCCCCCTCTAGACGTCATATTTGATCCTACAGATGAGACGAATAAATAGTTGAATGATGAGGTAACTAAAGTCTGATATGGTTTTGCAAGGGGATTACTTCTCAAAAGAATAACTAGGATTCAAAAAACTCACTTAAGGTCTAGTCTCCTAACTCTTCCTTTCATCGTGATATCGATCTAGTCATAGAATTTTACACTCATACTCAAATTCTTGCTAATCATGGCCTGGATACAAACAACTCAATATAGACTTCAAATAGGAAGGCCAGTCCCACCCTAAGTAAAATGACCATGTTGGACTAAACTCCTAAGAAAAATTGAAACAAACAACAAATATGACTAAAATAACTCAAAAGAAGAAAACACTCAATAAATAAAAATTGACTCAAACAAAATCAATCTGTAATGATCAATCACCACGATCATGATTATCAAATGAGATCTATGAATCATCATTCAAAAAATAAAAGCTATAAATTATAAGGATGTCCCCATCAAATGTACATGGCCTTATCCTAATAAGTTCAACCATTCCTAAAACATCAAGTCTCTAGATCATAATGAGGAAATCTAACAGTTGCAAAAAGGGACATCCTCTTGTAAAATATATAAGATATCTATCCTTCAATGTGATTCCAATGGCTTGCATGTTAAATAACTTAGGCTTAAATCTTTGGTTACCAGCTAGCCTAAAAGCTTAAGAAAGTTTTTATCCTTACACATCCCTCACACATAAGCTTATATGTTTTGCATAGGTTTTTGTTTTAACCTAATGTTAAACATTATTAGGGGTCACCAAAGCTCCAATTTGAGACCTCTGACTTTAATATCATATTAAATCACTCGAATTACCAGCCAACCTAAAATCTTAAGCTTGTAGTTTATGGCCGACGAATAATTCTACATTTAGTCTTCCTTGACAAGGGGAACAACAAGAAGTAGTAGGGATATTGGAGCAAACACATCAAGTACACCCATGTATATAGTCACACCAATAACAGAATCCTACTTAGCATGCAATGCATCACTACTAGAAAACTGAAGAATAAACTGAAAATGTCATAATATCTAATTGAAAGGAGTGTTCCACAAGAAGCATATAATGTTCTAGTCATTAATATCATTTTTAAAGCTTGATTTCTTTATATATTAACAAAACCTTTTTGGGTCCAGCAGCATGAAGTTTGTTGCAAGCTTCCAAGCCATCTTTTTCAGAAGAAATCCTGCAAGCATATAGCAATTTTCAGTGACTGCCATATTAGATCATGCATAATGACTACAAATAGCAAATGTCTATAATCTATTAACATTTATATGCGTGTAGCAGACTGGGATACTTTGCTAGTGCAATCATACCCTTATTCTTTGTTGAAAACAAACATTTACATATTGCAAGGACTTGCAGTTACATGTATATAACTGTTACAAATAAACAAATATGTTGGATAAGAGAAGGCTATTTGTTAGCTCAATCTTCTTTGGTCCAATTTTCTCAATGTTTTTTTAAGAGAAAGGGGGAACATTAACTAAGACCATCCATGTCATAACTTCTTCATTAGAAAGACATCATAAACTCGTAATGCAAATTAGGCTGGGTTGGACTGGTTCTGTCAAGGGGTAATACTGGACCAAACAAGACCTTAATGGACAGATCCTAGTTCAGTTCCACTACATGAACTGGGAACTCATAACTGGTTGCCAATTTTGGTTCCTCTTTTTTATAAAAAACTACTTTTTATTTAAAATCATGAAATATTTTATTGAAAAATAATGCATCACATCACAAATTACTTTGATAATCTTATACGACTCTTCAAGTCATGGAGGATGCTTATCATAACTAATAAACTTTCATGCATCAAATAAAAATTCAAAAGATTTAATTTATAGTAAATAAAAAGGGAGAATCCAGATTACCTCCATATTGTCTTTAATACACTTAGACAAGCCAAACTTTAGATCAATCTAAAAAAGTGTAGCTTCCAACAATCGAGTATCCTTTTCATAGATTTGTTGTGTCATCTCAGGGTATTTCAGTGGATCCCGACAAAGTACAAGCAATTAGATATTGGCTTGACTCATCATCTATTACAGAACACATCGTTTCCATGGGATAGTCACCTTCTATAGGAGATTCATTAAAAGCTTTGGCATCATCATGGCCTCCATTACTGAGTATCAAAAAAAGGAGAGTTTAATTGGACCCATTCTGCTACTCAAGCATTCAGAGAAATCAAAGAGAAATTAACTAAAGCACTCTGATTTTAGCAAGTCTTTTAAAGTAGCCTGTGATAACTCTGGAATTGGAATAGGTGGTGTGTTGAGTCAAGACGGTCACCCTACAGCTTTTTTTAAGTGAGAAGTTATTGGAAGCCAAACAATGTTACTCTAAATATGATAAAAGAGTGTTATGCAGTTGTTCATTACCCCAATCCTAATAATATTATTTGTTACCTTTATTTTTTATCACATTACCTTAAAGTATATTTAATATCAGAAAAAATTAAACCCAAGACTTACTAAGTAGGTTGATTTTTTTAACGAGTATACTTTTATTTTGAAACACCGGTCAAGTGTTGAAAATAATGTGGCTAATAGCCTTAGTCGTGTCATTAGTGTACTCCAGAGTATAAACACTAAGGTTATCGAGTTTGATAGATTGAAAGATGAATATGTTACTTTCCTTAATTTCGATGAGAACTTTCAAAAGGCTCGAGATGAGAACCATCATGATCACAATATTTTCTTAATTTGTGATGGATATTTGTTTTGAGAGACCGAATTATGCATCCTAAGCACAATATTTAGAGTATCTCATTCGGGAGTTGCATACAAGTGGTCTAACAGGTCAGTTTGAAAGGGATAAACTACAACCCTCAATTCTAATAGGTTTTAATGGCTCAATTTACGTAAAGACTCATATAGTGTCTCAATATCGCACTTATCAGGCCGCCAAAGCTAACAAATAAAACACTAGCCTTTATACACCTTTTCCCCTACTGCATTACCTTTGGAATGATCTAAATATGGATTATGTTAGGAGTAGCTAAAACTGCGAGAAGACACAACTTTATATTTGTGGTATTCAATAGATTTTCCAAAATGGCTCATGTCATTCTGTGTAGTAAGACTAGTGATGCATTACATATTGCACGATTATTTTTCTAAAAAGTGATAAAGTTGCATGAACTATCTACTTCTATGGTCCCTGATAGAACGTTAGATTTCTCTTACTTTTGAAAAACTCTATGGAAATGCAATACAAAGTTAATATATTCTTGTGCCAATCATCCTTAGACTAATAGACAAGCCTAAATTGACAATAGAAGTTTATGTGATTTATTCAAATGTCCTGCAGAAGAAAAACCTGTGAATTGAGATCTTGTTCTGTCTGTTGTTAAATTTGCTTACAACAATTTAGTTGATAGGTCTACTAGCATAAATCCTTTTAAATATATTTAAGGCTACAAACCTCATAGTCCCATGAACTTAGTTTCTTTACCAACTAAAACACGTGTTCACTGATTTTTTTTTTTGCCTGATACATCCATGATCTACATGTTGAGATTAGGCGTAAAATTGCCACAAGTAATGCTAATTATAAATTTGCTGCTAATAGTTATCGTAAATTTAGAAATTATAATATTGGTAATTTTATTATGATCCACCTTTGCTTGGAATGCTTACCCAAATATTTTTTAAGAAACTTTATGCTAGAGCTATTGGCTCATTTCTCATTCTTCGTAAACTTGGACCAAATGCATATTTACTAGATTTGTCTAACCATTTGAATATAAATCTTATTTTTAATGTGGAGGATTTAATACTTTACTGGGATAGCCTCCTTCTATGACTAACCTTGCTTCTACAGATATTTCGCTCTCAAAGGCTCTTCCATTCCCATGCGTGAGGAAGAGATCACTGTTATTTTGGATGATGGGTTCATGTGCATTGTTGATGGTGGATTTTGTCATTATCTCATTCAATGAAAAGGCCATCCACCTTCTGATACTACATGACTTACTGAGAAGAGTGCGATGATTGAGGTCGTCTCTCTCAGAGTACTACTTACAATCCATCTCGATAAAGCCAAATTTCTTTCAAGCGAGCAAGAATGATGTAAATCTGACTGTCAATTCGGGCGATTTCAAATTCAAACATTCCAAGTGCAAGAAAGGATAAAAATAAATATTGGGATAAATTACACTAGGGTCCCTGAATTTAGGGCATATTATCGTGCGAGTCCATGTTTTCAAAATGTTAATATCTGGGTCCTTGAGTTTTAATATAATCAAATAGGTCCTTTTCTAATTTTTGTGTTATAAACTGCATCTAGCCCCCTTGAAGTTAGAGAAAGAATGCAAATTGGTCATTTGCAAGACAAGTTCCTCAAGTATGGTTTATACGAGTACATAGGTCCCCAAATACAGTTTGTATGAGCACAATGGCCCTCAATTTCAGTTTTGCTCGTTAATGTGATCCCTATTAGCATAAACTGTCAATATTAACCAAGCATAGTCATTAAACCTTTCTCTATGTATGAAAATGCCCCTCATTAACTCTCACAATCTCTATAATGTTTCTCCTTTTACTTTTTTGAACCTCTAGTACAGCTCAAGTTCATCCTCTTAACTTAAGATTTTATTTTTAGAGAAAAAATTTGAAATAAGCTCATTATCTTGGGTAGCGTGAAAATTCCAAGAGTAAAAGTCATTTACCTTCATTTTAATAGAGCTATAACATTTGGGACCAAATGTGCTAATAGTTCTGAAAAAATTATAAAACTGAGAACAGTTTGCATTCTCTCTTCAACCTCAGTATCTCTCATCCCCCAGCTCTCTCTTTCTCGTCTCTCGCTCTCTCTCTGGCAAGGCCACCGTTGACGGAAGTGGGCAAAGGACTTCCGCCAGCGAAGGGGGCCGCCTACTCCCTCCCCTCTCCCCCTATTCTCTCTCAGATCTCTTTCTACATACAGAGATCTAAAAAGAGAAAGAGATAGGAGTAGCGGATGGGCCCCAGTACCCCCTCCACCAATAGGTGACCCCTTCTCCCCCTCGTTAATGAGCAGCCACTCCGCGGACAAGGGACAGAGAGAGAGAGAGAGAGAGGAGAAGGGGAAAGCGGCCCCTTCTACCAACAAGCGTTCCCTCCCCTTCTATGCCGCTGGCAGTCCTACCGGAGAGAGCGTGAGAAAGACAAAAGAAAGAGTTGATGGATGAGAGAGGGAGAGAGCGAGAGAAAGGAGTATAATTGAAATTTTAAAAATTTTAATAACAAAAAATTAGAAAAGAATTCATTTGATGATTATATTAAAACTTGAGAATCCAAATGTTAAAATTTTGAAAACATAGATTTAAGTAATAATATGCCCTAAGCTCCAGGACTTAAGTGTTATTAATTAAGAGAATTATTTAGTTTATCTAGTTTCCTTTTGAACATTTAGTTGTTTAGGCAATATGTTATTTTATTTCAATTACCTTCTTTGCTATTATGATATATTTTCTTTTAGGGGTAATTACATACATGCCACTAAAATTATAACACTCAAATCTTTAATATTACGTATTAGCCATCAAAATCATATGAAATTTACATCTCATGTATAACTCATACCACAAAATTATGGCATACATATAATAAAGGTTATAATTTTTTAATGATTTCAGTAGCCAAAATGTAATATTAAAATTTAGATATTAAATAAATAAAATAACTAAATTTTAGTAGCATGTAATTTCCCATTTCTTTTATTATACAAGCCATGGACTTTATAAATAGGCCTAGTATTTTAATATACAATAGCTGTAATGAATGAACAAAATTATTCTCTTCAAATCTTCTCTCCTTCTTCTCCCATTTCCCTCCTTTCTCCCCTTTCTTCCTCTCCTCCTTTCCCTATCAAGTTCTACGTCAATAACAGCAATAGAAAATTTTTAGAAATCAAGCGGTGAATTTGCACCACCAAAAGGACAAGCACATATACTAATAGTGGAGGCCCTCTTTTAATCTTGGTTTAGCCCCTATGTTTTGAGGATCCCTACAATTTGATCCTCCATTTTCAAAATTCATCACTTTGGTCCTCATGTTTTCACAAAATCAAGTAATTTGGTCCGTCTAACAATTTGGGGAGATCTTTATGTTTATTTCATACATGTGACCCCCATTAAAAGCTGCTTTTACAAGTTATGACCAAATTGCCCTTTAAGAAAAAATCACTTGGTCCCTACATTTTAAGGGTATTTGTAGTTTGATCCTTCACATTTTTGAATTCACCGCTAGTCCCTTGGTTCTCCAAATTCCAAACATAAAAAATATTTAAGCTTTTCATTGAAAAATATAGAACTTAAATCCAAACAAAAAGAATAAAACAATATAAGTGAAAATCATCATGATAAACATTAATGTAGTCGAATAAAAAACCCATAGGTAAAATCATAAATGGACCAAATTGCTAAATTGCCAAAATGTAGAGATTGAAGTGATGCATTAGAACAAGCATGGGACCAAATTGCACAAATACCATAAAAACAAAGGGACAAAAGCGTTTATTTCTCATTAAAAACAAACCAGGGGTAGTTTAGCTTTTAAATTTCAAAGAACTAAATTGCATGTTTTGTCCAGACATAGAATGATAAAAACTTAGGTTTTGTTTTGTTCATGTCCAAAATGATTTTGCAAAATTTTAAAATCTTCATATCACATCAAATAGGAACTCAAACTTAAAAATCAAATTATTTTTGTAATTAGAATCAACTTTAGTTTCGAAAGTAAAATCAACTTTGTTTCACATCTCACACAAATTCTAACATTAAAAATCAATGTTATTTCACCTAACACAATTCATTAAAAAAATTAATTTCTAATTTTACATAAATCTCAATATAAAAATAATATTATTTCACAATATGCACATATAATTACATATTTTCTCTCTAGCAAGAAAAATAACCTTCCAACCAAATGAGAGCTACGTGGTGAATTTGAAAAATCCAGGGACTAAACTGTCATCTATCATTTATTCTTCTATTCATATCCTATGTTAGGCAATAACAAAATTCATACATAAGCAGTTTATACTCCAATTTTAACTATCTTCATAACCAAACGTGGTTGTAGTTAAAGTTGGTAGATGAGTTATATTGAACTCCAATTCCACCCTTTTGCAGATATAAAAGACATCTTAAAGTCAAATTGGCCCAACAGCCCATACATGCATTTAAGCATGTGTATTCTCACATTAACAAATCAGGACAAGCAGACAAACGAATCACGCAAAAATATCCCACTTGGCTTTCAAAGTGATCCATCTACTCAGGATAAAAGGATCATCATGACTACTTAATAAAAGTTTACATTTAAATTCATGCAAAATTTAACAGGGTAATAACATCAACCAATACAAACTTGATTTAGTACCTGTAACCCGTCAGCTGTTCGATTTCAAACTGGTTAGGAGTTAGCATTGAAGCCACAGGAACCACCTATGAATCAAAAGTTTCATAAAAGGCTTAGATTTAAAAAGAAAATGCCAAAAGTTGGTTGTTCAATTTAACTACATCTTCCTTGTTTTTAACAAGGTCAAAAGGAAACAATGTTATATCAAAGACTTAAGGAAGTAAAAGTTACCTGTTCACGATAAACGGATACCAACTCCTTTGGAACATATAGCTTTCCCTCATCACCCATTACCGGGTCACACACTACAAAAATTGAAATTTCAAGTTAATACATAATAATGAAGATTAATAACAAACTAAGTTATCTAGTGTAAATACATAATTGCATGAACCATTATATATAGTTAATAAAAACGATAGCCAAAAAAACAAGTAAAAATAAAAATGAAAACAGCACTAGTAGAAAAACAGTACATTCTAATGTAATAATCCTTCATCAAGGAGTCCACTAATCCTTTTGGCCTCTAACATAAGTAAAAGAGAAGTTGTAATGCAGAGATTAACCCAAGTGGAATAGAATCTAGGTTGAGTAAAGTTGCGCTTTTTAGAATGAGGTGTTGACTGAGGGCTGGTTTATTTGATGTGTAGTTGGACCACCCAGTTGGATATTGAAACTTAATTTGACGTAGGATGAAGTTTGAAGAAAAAAATTTATTTTGATGACAAAAACAACAACAAAGCCTTAAATCAAAACTGGATGGGGATATAAAAACTTATTTTGATAAAAGTGAATTTTTAAATCCCTTTTGGATTCAAGTGTAATGAAACCTAAAATCATGTTTATTTATACTAAGGAGTCAACCTAAACAGAAATCCAAATGGTGCCTGAGAATTTACAATAGAAGTCATTGCTAGGCACTCATGGCGATTCATCATCTTCATTATTTATTAGAATTGCCTAAAGCCCTGTTTGGCGCGAGGACTAAAATCAGAACCAAAATAGTACTAGTTTAAAAAACAATAATAATAATAAAAAAAAAAAAAAAAAAATCATTCTACACAAATTCTAATATAAAAAATAATATTTTTAAAAGAGATGTATTTTTTTTCTTTAAACCTCATCCTGCATCAAATACTCGAAATCAAGTATTTTAGCCTAAGAAGTGAAATAAAGCTACTATTTTTATTGAAAAATATTAAGTATGCGAATTAAATATTATTTTTTATATTAAAATTTGTATAGAATAATTAAAAAATATTCTTTTATTACTATTATTATTATTATTGTTTTTTAAACGAGTACCATTTTGGGATCTTAATTTTGGTCCTCCCGCCAAACAGGGCCTTAGTGTTTTAGGTAGGAATCATTACTGGTTTTAAGTTTTATGGGAACTGTATTTCAGTCTACTTTAACTCACCAGTATCCAAACTGCTGCAATTCACCTAATTAATTATTTTTCATCAAATGCTGCTTAATAGGTCACTTAATCACTAAATTTTACCTTTTTGGGGTTCCAATATCCAAGGATTTCATAATTGTCTTCAAATTTACAAATTTATCCATTGAGATAAAAAAAAATCACGCACCGGCATACATGCATGTATGGATATCCTATGCACATCTGCGAACACACGCACACAATAATATATAGGGCCCTAGGAATATATCATAATTACATCCATGTCCCTAGCATCGCCCCTCAAGGTGATGCAAAAATATCATGAGAAGCCCAATCTTGTTATAAATATATACAATTCTTGTGTCTCTCAAAGACTTTGTTAATAAATTAGTTTGTTAACAAATTATTAGAACTAACAAAGGGCACAATAATATCCCTAGATTGAACTTTCTCCCTGTATTGGACATATTATACACACACAAACATGCGCACATAACAATATATAAGACCCTACAAATATATCATAATTACATCCAGGTCCTTAGAATCACTCCTCAGCTAGAGCAAAAATATCATGAAAAGCTCAAGCTTGTTACAAATGTATCCAATCCTAGTCTCTCTCAAGAACTCAGTTAACAAATCAGTTTGTTAACTATTACAACTACAAAGGACATAATAATTTTCCTAGATCGGACTTTCCCCCTAACAAAATAGTTTAACTTTTATATATTTTGTTCTCTTAAGGTTAGAGGCTAAGTGCATAATACAACTTTATAGGTTCAAATTAGATAAGCGCTAACACTAGCATCAACTACTTCAACCATACAGGCTCATATGTTGCAAGTGTCATTGCCCTCTACTCTACCTCAGTTGTAGATAAGAGTTTCATAAAAGTTAATTTACATTTAAGTTCATAAGCTTGTAGTTATGTTTCTCATTCATAAAATATTGTGTTTTAGAATTATCTTTATGGAATAAATTTTTTTTTCTTTTGCAAATGATTACTTAGAGGGAATAAAGTACCATATCTCCCTCTACAACAAAAATATAGAAAGACCTACACAAGGTAGCAAAATAACCACTCCTTTAAGCTCCTCAATCTGTAGTTTATCTTTAAAGTAATCATCATTTCATATAAATTTAAAACCTATAAATACTTTCTCAAGAATAATCCTACAAACTTTTTCTTAGGAAAATTACATTATCAATTTTTGAAAATATACACATTAAAGTTAGGAAACTATTAGAAATAACATTTTGTTCGTACAAGTTACTCTTAAATAAATGAAATATCAAATAACACATCTCTGTAGATGTATTTTACTGACTTCTACAAGAAAATTCAGATAACATCTCTTTGAACTAATATTGTACTACAAAGAATCTACATCTACATAATATGATGTCTATGTAACACGTATATATTCAAAACTTAAATTTATGCAATATAGAATGTCATCATTGATACCCTATCAATTTAATATTTTTTAAATATTTTAACTAATTTGGTGTCACATTTTCCATCTATTGTGCTAAAAATTTATACTACAAACATCTTAGATTAACATTATACGAAAACAAATTTATAAGTGTCAATTTCTAATACACCACTTGCATTAGAGAAACACTACTCTTCTATTAAAAGTTTGATTCTTGAGTACGTAAGACACATTCATGAACAATTGTTTGCTAAATGACGGATATGAAAGATCAGGCTATTCAGATCATTTTCACTTCGTCTTACCTAGCATGAGACTTCAATTCCATAATAATGCAAAGAAAAAGAAAATTATTGACCAAGACACAGTACACAGGTATTTCCCAGTCTTGGACCAAATTCAAAAGATGAAGCAGCCCTACATTACACAAACACATAAACCTTGATGAACAAGTATGATTTACCATATATGAGTTGAGGATTTATCATACGAAGTCTTTGCACGACCTGCAATATAGTATCTAAGAATGATATTGAACCAATATAACCTGCATCAAGAAGAAAGTTAATAATGCTCACCTTTAAATAAGTTCCGTAGCTTTAATCATTCAAAGGCAAATGATACTTGTTGTCCACATAAGCTAGAATAACCACTTTGAAAAACAATTCTTTCCTAGAAATGAAAAATTTACTTGTTTTTGAATTTCTACCCAGAAGAAAAATGTTTTCCAAGGGAATGTATCATTCCTTGTTCGAGCTCAACATTCATTAACCCCAAAGAAAAAAAAATTATCTTTATGGACTTGGTGTCCTGCGATGTCATGGTTGATACAGAACTTACTATTGAGTTGCATCTTAAATCTCATGACATCTAAGTAGACATGTTATCTTTGTTGGTTACCCAACTTTTTGGGGCTCTGAGATAGTTTCCTGCCTACTTCAATGTCGCATCATTAGTAAGCCGAGATTTAATTTTCTGACTATGATACGCCATGGTGAGTTATACAAATATGTCTACTAGTTAGGAGACGGGCAATTTGCATGGAAATTTTATTTGCCATGAGTGATTCAATGTAAAAATACACTTGAGCCTATTGTTATGAACACATCGAGAAGATGAAACCGTTGTGCTGAAATCTTACCAGCCATTAATGATTGATGATTTGGAGCCTTCGGACTTCGTTACTCAGAGAATAAGAGTAAGACCTACCTTTAATGTTACCATACTTGTTGGAATAGGCTAACTACTTCAAACTTGCTATAAGCATACCTATCTTGTTCCATGTACTGGGGATCTCCTCTACTATGTTTGGGTATGTTCTTCCTCAAAGAAGGATGACCATCTTTACTAGCACTCGCATTTCGTAAAAGATTCCTTGGTGGCTGTCATTGTAGTCTACTGAGAGGATATATTTAAAGGATCATTGCCTTTTACTTTAGTATTGATTCTATCCTACTATTAGAGTGATCACTAGGGAGCATGTTTGTTTGTAAGGTTAAATTTAACAAGATTAAAATTAAACTTGGATAGAGATATTTTTATTAAAAATTATAAATAATGTGAAATAAAGTTAATTATTATGTTAGAATATGTGAAGGATGTAATATAAAATTACTTATTATGTTGGGATATGTGAGGAATGTAATATAAAATTAGTTATTATGTTGGGATATGTGAGGGATGTGATATAAAATTAGTTATTATTTTAGTAATGTGTGTAGGATGTGAAATAAAATTAATTTTTAATATTAAATTTCATGTATGATGTGATATGCCTGGTTAAAATTAAACCAGGTTAATTTTCAACGGTCTAACAAATGAGGCCTAGGAGACTAGTCATTTTATAGTTAAGTCTTTGTTAATTCGTGCGTAGTTCACTTTTAGTTAATCAATATGGTAGTCATTTGAGTTATATCAACTGCATCTATCATATTAGCTGTTGGCATGAGATAGTGAGTTTGCATCACCAAGCATTCATATGCATATATATTTGCATGAAGAGATTAGACAAAGTTACCTTTGATTATGCTATTGTTGTAAATTCACATGGAAGAATAGTGGAATATTTTGAAAGATTACATGATGTTCATTGTAAATCCAAAGAAAACTCATTGCAAATAAGATTAGACTTATTGAGTGCTTAGGAAGATTAGCTTGAGTGCATATGAACTTGATTTACTTGAAACAAGTGATTAGTCCGAGCTTCAATATATCAAATATTATTTCACTTCCCAAGGCACTTCTTGAGCCTATCCTTTCATCACTGATTCTATGCCACTCTACTTTTCTACCACTAGCACCATTCTTATTGCTTCTAGAAGCTCCTATGCCAAGTGAATCAATGATAGCTACTCATCCACCCGAGCTATCGACACCACCATCACAGTTACACCACATGATATCATTATGATCAGATTACTCTGACTTTAATGGAGTGATATACAGGGTATTTTTCAAATAAACAAGTTGGCTATATTCTAAGGACATTTGGTTTACTTGATTTAGTTTACTTGAGCTATGGTGGCTCCATCTACATTATTTCAGGAGTGCACCTGCACCAATCACCCATGTAGTCAAATTTTTCAAAGCCAAGAAGATTGATGCAAGGGCATATTGGTCCATTAACGGGCATGTAGATATGATCTCTGCATTCAAGTAAAGATCAATCAATCATCTAAATTATTACTTATATTATGTGTCACCAGATATTTTTATTAAGTTAATCAAACTTATTTGTCAATGGGGATGCCCACTTAGTATCATGTAAGTTGTTGGGGTTAATTTGAGTCAATTGAGTTTAGTTTAGGTCAACTGGTATCCATTGGGTTCAAATTGTTTGATTTGAGTTCACTTTATGTTGAAAAGTATGTATTTGCAAAGATAATGAAACAAAGGGATTTAAATACAAGTTCACCATCAAATTAAGCTCTAAGGTACCGGGCCTCTTCAATTCCATCAGCTTCCTGGATGGATTTCATGAGCTTAGGACCACGTCAACTGCTCCAACCACTCCTCGACCTCACCAGCCACACTCCATGTTGTCGGCCCTCCATGAAGTAAGGCTTTTGCAGACGCCAACCCCACGTGGAGAAATCGTCGGGCTTTCTTCATCTATAAAAAGGCATATCCTGGTGAGTTTGGAGTAATTGATGATGGTTGTTGTTGATGAGTTGATTTCCACTGAAAAGAAAGTGAGACTTTCTTCTTCGAGTAATTTCAACACGTAGTGTCGAGTCAAGTCAGGCAACAATGGGTTGGAACCAATTGAGCTTATTCCACGCAGATGATGTCAATTCGGCAATGGGAGCTGGAGCTGGAGCAGGGGGCTGTGGCTGCCAGATCGAAGGTTGGAAGTTAATATTAGTGTTAGGGCTTCTATTCTCCTTACTCATTATCTTCACGTTTCTATGTTATCCTAGACTCCTAGTTCTACTGTCTTCCATGTCACTGAAATTTTCATTTCTAAACTTGGAAAAGACATCAATATATTGTTCTTTAGCTTTACTTGATCTAGAGTTCAATCTCTGCTGATTGCAATTAAACTTGAAATTCTTCTCACTGTTATGAAATTCCAGTAAACCTAAACTTTGCCTCTGATGAATTATTTGCTCTTAAGCACTATGTCTTGATTACCATGGCTGCTGAGGCATTCTCTATATGATAATCCATGCAATTTGTTTCTATGGTTTGGTAAATCATTGCTTATATGTGTGGTGGATATTCTTAGGACTCAATATAAGGCTCATCTTAAATGCATTAGCGATTTAGATGGAGCTTTGTTAATTTCCTAGAATGCTCGACAAAACTCTGTGAAGTTTCTACCTATGTAATTAAACTTAAGGGGCTTTTGGCTCAATATTATCTTAATGTTATATCATATTATCTAGATGTCTTAACATCTAGATATCATTTTTTCAAAGACAATTTCATATTTTTTACAAAATTATCTACATATGTCATCAAACTAAGAGAATACCATAACACAACATCAACATAACATTGTACAAAATGCTCACATAGTTCATTCTTCTCCATTTGCATAATAAGGCATATTAAAATCTTAATTTTGAATTTGCTGAAGTCTGAAAAATTCTAAATAAAATGCAAAATCTAAAAATTTTTATTAAAAAAAGAACATAAAGCATATCTTTTTTGATAAAAATCATAAAACATATTTAGTGTTCATAAAATTGTGCTTTATTGCATGTCAAGGTCCATTAGTACTTGTTTCATACATATCTAGGCACAGAACTGTTATTTGGTAGCATTAGAATCACATTAGTGATACCTACGCCACATCATTTATGCTAAATGGTCAAAAAAATGTTCTTATATGTTCAAAAAAAGAATTCGAGGCAATTTAGGCTGAAAGTGGTATGCGTTTAGTTCACATATTCAAACTACTATAGGTTCATGGAAATCGAAAGAGATGTATGATGCAGATGCAAATGAAATCTATTATGATCAGATTTATCAGAGACATGCCAAAGCCAATTTTACACTCCCTATTAATTGGATTGAGTCTTATTAATTTAAATTTAGCCTGTTAAGTCAATTGTTAGTTTTGATTAACTCAGTTTAATTATAACTAGTCGACCCCATGTGACTATATTAATAAGTTTAAATTTGATAATTCTTATATATTAGTTAGACTAAATCAATTTACTTGAATTTTGTTCTTTTATTTTATTTTAAAATTAATTTCTGCTTAGTTTTGCCATGCTAAATTAAAGTTATGACATTGGAGAATTTTCCTATTTATAGAACTAAAGTTTGTACGTATTTATTTGCACTAGACAGTTTTGGTTAATGGAATTGAAACTTAATTCATAGAATTGATTGATTTTAAATTCCAAAAGAAAAGAGCTAGGGCCTTGAGTGAAAATGTTGAATCCCTAACTTTATTCAAATTTACTCTTCTTCTCTCTTCCTTCTTCCAATTCGTAGTCGTCGACATTCCGCATCAGATATAAATAACAACATGCCCAAAATGGATACCAAAAATTCTTAAAACATATACAACCAAGATAGAGTAAAGAAAAAATACAAAGCATAAAAATCGATAGTCCTTTCTATATATCAGTTGTACTTCGTACAGAGACACCAATCAAGTAGGGCTGACAATAAGTCAAGTTCGGGCGAATCAATCCCAACTCAAACTCAAAAAAAATTGAGTTGAAACTAGCTCAATTCGAGCAAAATTGATCCGGAAATTTTGATTCTAATTCATGCCAATTCAAAGTTAAGATTGACATATTATTAACTTCATAATAACTTATTTACATTTATATTAAATATTTTATTTTTTTTTTGAAAAGTGATATTTTAATATTTAATCTACTCATATTTTAAGTATAATAGAGTATGTATATATATATATGTGTGTGTGTGTGTGATTTATGAAAGGGTAAATGGAGGTTTTATAAGTACAGTAGATATATGTGAATTATGAAGGGGTAAATGAAGGTTTTATAAGCTTTTCTAGAGCCTAATCTCCTCTCCCACACAATGTGGGAGTAAATGTAAGTTATTTCATTTAAATTCAAATTATGGGGAAAACAAAAAGGAGTATGAAGCAGGGATCAAAATTGCTACGCGAGGAATGAGTTTTTGTCCACTATGCCAAAGCCTTTACATTGATAAGTTTATGATATATATATATATCGTTATTTTTAAAAACAATCAATTTTCAAGCCAACTCGAATCAAATTTCAAAAACATCAAATTAGGCCATCTAGCTCTTTATTTGAATCAATTCTTTTCGAGTCAATTCCAAATCGACTCAATTTTTGAGCAATTTTTGAGTGACTTTCAAGTTTCCGGTATTTTGCTCAGCCTTAAAATCAAGTGATTGATGTCAGCTATAGTTGTACTGATAGAGCTCAAGTACAACTTGGTGGTAAACAAAAGTTGAAACAGCTTTAAATTGTAACAAGTAGATTATCTAATCATTGCCTTACAATGAGAAAAAAAAAACAACCCTAAAAAAACTTTAAGATTTAATGAAGCTTAATCACCCAATAATTACATGAATAGTACATTGCTAGCTAACGTTTGTAAGTGTTACACTTTAGTACCCATATGAAGAAGTTGGTCTGACCACCCGATAATAAATACCATTAAAACTATATAAGTGAACAGCATCATTCAAGTTTTAAATTGGTCCCCTTAAACTAAAAGTTGCTATGTCGATACTTCCGCATTTTTCTTCCAAAATTATGTTTTTATTGCCACAAGCCCCATACTTAGCTTGACTTAAATGACCCATATAGCCTAGCCTACCATCTTCTACTTCCACTTTTGAAGGATCTATGCTCCCAACACCTTGCATAATCTTACCAACCATAAAGTATGTCTTATAAATCTTTGCACTCATAGGTCCTACACTTTATCTTGCCCCACACCTAAAGCACCCCGAGAACCATCTTCCACAACTAAATAAGGTCTCTTTCAACTCTTATAGAGCCTGAGGTCACAATATGATACAACAGCAACCAAACTTTTATCCTACTAGATGGTATTGGCTACATAAATCCTTCATTTTCATTGTATTATATCAATTAACAAATACTCATTTAGATTTATGTGTGTAAAATCATTATTTATAGTTTTTTATCATATTTTTTTATCTTCATCTTCTTTTTCTATATGTGCAAAATCTCTCTGAGTTTATCTTTAATTAATCTACTTCAACCTTCTCACAGATATACTTATTTCTCATTCTATCTTTTCATTACAACACTTAAGTTTATTTATATATTTTCTCTTTATAAGCTAACATTCAATATCACATATCATCATTGATCTTACTACTGCTCTATAAAATTTACTTTTAAATATAAATAAAAAATTTTATTACACAACACAATATGTATTTCTCCACTTTATTCATCATGTGTGGAACCTGCGACATCACTATTTATTTTATTGTCATTTTGTATGATTGATCCAAAGTATCTAAAGCGCTTACTTTTCTTGATAATTTGATCATCAATTGTCAAATGATTAATACAATTTTTTTGATTAAATGTGCACTCAATTAATTCAGTTTTTAATGTACTAAAATTAAAATCTTTAAACTCTAAAATATTTCTTCATAATTTGAGTTTCATCTTAGTCATATCTTTTAGTCTATCAGCAAGAATTATTATCTACGAAAAATGTACACCAAGGCACCTAATCATAAAAGTATTCAGTCAGAACCTTCATAATTAATGCAAAAAAATAAAAACTTAAAGCTGAGCCTTGATGTAATCCAACTGTAATAAAAAAAATCCTTAGTCAATTTCCCTTGTATCCGAACACAAAGGTTTCTTTATACATGTCATTAATAACTTGAATATCAACAGTGCAAACATCTTTTTTTTTCTATAACATTTTTCTTATAACTTTATCATAATTTTTTTTTTAATTTGATAAAAATCAAATGCATATCTTTCTCTCTCTCTAAATTTCTCCATTAAACCTCTCAATAAATAAATAGTTTTCTTAGTATATCTACCTGGCATAAAGTCAAACTAGTGAAACATTTAAACTAGAAGTTTCTAAAAAATCAAAACTGTTGTAGGTACAATTCTTAGGCCTACAGTCTATTTTATGTGCATTGCTTCTCCACCAAGTGCATAAATAGTTCGATCTTATCCCAATTGCTACATTTAATGGACTGAGAATGGGTAATCATAAAAGGACATGAGCAACTGATTAAAACTTAGAAAAAATGTACATGGCAAGAAAGGCAGCAATTTACCTGTCAATAAATGAGTGTAATATAACAAATTATTTCCACCAAGGCCTTCAATAAGATCCCAAAGTTCTTTACCATCCAGCACTTGCCCTCTAAATGTAGGATATCCTAAACACTACAACTTTGTTAGATTAATAATTTGAACAGTAAATAATAAGCGCAATTGTTTTTCAAAGAAGTCAAATAACTGACAATGTACAGCAACCTATATTTAGATCTTTGGGATCTTCACAGGGAACACAAAATAGCTTGCCTGTATGATTAGAGAACTGCACAGAGTTGATCGGGTCAACATCATAACCAAGAAGTTGAAGAGGAAATACAGCAGATTTATTGCCTACATATCCCTGGAAAACAAAAGCAAAACCAATCGGCAGCCTTTCTGGCGTGGAAAGTACAGATAATATCCATCACTTATCTGCATAATTAAGGCTCGTTTTCATGGTTTAGCATTAAAACAACAATCAGTTACCTATATACTATTAGCACTTTAAAACTCCAAGCAAAACTTTCAGCCATTATGGTCACTATAGCAAAACAACAACAAAGGTCATATATCTCACACATGAACATCAACCAAGCACCTATTGGTTTGGAAGCTAAAATCAACCAGCTGAGCGAAAATCAAGTTCCTCTTCCTCAGTATGAGGAAATTTGCCACAACAATAAAAATTATCAAAACTAATAACAAAGATCAAGTGGGAAACATGCTAAAGTCATTTTACATTACTGAAATATTGAAAACAACATTATTAACCTTGGTCCTGTGAGATCATAAATCAGAACAGGAAGGAGGATTAATGGTGAAGCGTGGTTCACATTTACATACTCTAAATTTGAAAAGAATGTCAACAGAAAAAAATTGAGACAATCATGAGCATTTTTGTCCAACAAAAATAGAGATACCTGGACAGTATGAGACTGGATACTGAGAACTCGACCAGTTTGAGAAGGAAGTGCAAGAGAAAGGATTGGTGGTAATGCCATACAAAACTTGGAGTTCCTTGACCTGGAGAGAGAGAGAGAGAGAGAGAGAGAGAGGGGTAAACCATTTGTGATTTTGAAAAAACACAAACATCTTCAGCAAATATAAGATGCGGAGGGAGAGGTGCAACTAAGCCCTTCTACATATTTAACAACCTTCATATTATTAGTTTGTCAATACTTGAATACTTTTTGTTTACAACCATATATTAATTTTAATGTCTTTTAATACTTTATAAATCTTCTTTTTCAACCAAAAAATTTTATACAGCCATTGAAATGATATTTACTTCCATGAAAAATACATATTATTGCAATTTAAATCTAAAATGTATAAGAAGAAATCTAAAAAAATTATCTACATCAACTAATTTGCATGTATCACCGAAGAGCAATGTACAACTAGATTGGATGTCAATAAATTAATGGTTGTTTGATCCCGATAATTTGATCCCTACACTACTTTAATCACTTGGCTTATTCATTTTTAACTTTCTCATCATACACATATCTCGAGGTAAGCCCAAAATTTTCAAAGCGTGACCAAAATAGTCTAATTGCCGAACAAGGCTTAAACAATATAAGCAATTTCTTCCTCAGTCCCTCCATTAAGATTAGAAGTGTTGTAGGAATGATAGACAAACTAATAATCTAGGCTTGATATCGTACTTGAAACCAACCAAAACTAGCCATAAGTCATATAGTTTCCTCATAAAATAGAAATATGAGAAACAATTTTTTTAGTAACAGAGGTGGATATAAAGTCTATAATACTTACAACATTAGTTGTTAATTGCTATGGACTTCAAAATGAAGATTAAGTTAGGTAGATTTATTCTAAATTCCCTCTACTCTACAAACTAGCTTTTTTTTCTAGAACAAAACCTGATTATGTAAAATATATTCTAAAAATATTTTGTACTCTTGTTCTACATTTATGCCTATATATATCGTAATTTTTTGAAAAATAAAAAGCAAACAAAATATAATTGTGTTCGAAAACAACTTAAACTTAAGTAGTTAAATAAACATTTTTAAGTTGATTAGACTTAAGCTAAGGAGAAGACTTAGGCTTACTTTGGTTAAAGGAAAAAAAAAATAGTTTGGAAAAAATTTTTAGCCAACATAGAAGAAGTTCCCCGAATTGGTGCTCCTTAAGGTTGACCTCAAAAAGGCATCCCTCGAAAAAAGAGAATTCTTCAAAGAAGTTTCTTCATAATGGAATCCCTTGAAGAAATTTCTTTGAGGAGGTGTCCTTAAACAACTTATCCTCTTCTGGATGAGTGATTGCCAAAGAAGTACTCAAAAAAAAGTTGGTTGGGAAGGATTTTCGTTGAGGGAGTTCTTCGACAAGATTATCCTTGAAGTGATTCTTCAAGAAAATATTTGTGGATCCAAAGAAACTACTCATTCGGAGATTTTTTTAGGAAGGTATCGCCAAAAAGTCCACAATCCCTTTTCGAAATTTGGCGAATATTTTATGATAGGTTGGTCAAAGAGCTTGCCACATGTAAAATGGTAGTCATACAGAAGGATATTCAACCATTCTCCAATCAAGAAAGCTACACCCTAATCGCTAAGAGTACCACTCACAAATGTGGGTGCAAGCATGTAAAGGTAAGAGTTTTTTTTTATGATGGAAGTAGTCAAACAATGTTCATACAGCTGAAGCTTTCTTGTGATGGGATTTGAGAAGAAGTATCCATCCTCACATTTGCAAAAGGCATAGGAGAGTTCGTCCACTATATTAGTATGAGTCCTTTATCATAATTTGTCTATCCATACATGAAAAATCTTTAAGTTGAAATCCAAAGTTATGAGGAAATCAAAATTCTATCTCACCTTATATTTGCCTAACGCGAGCATCTATGGGTTCTCTTTTCCGTTCTCAAGATGCCTCCGTTAAATATTGTGATCTTGTGTTTGCTTGTTTTCAACTTCTTAAGGTCCCAAGATGAGGTTTTCGCCTTATCTTCTATCGAAGATCTTATTTAAAGATCTTATGGGATCCCTTCTTATGAGAGTGGAAGAAGTTTGACAAAGAGTTTAGAAAGAAGACTGTCGAAGATTTAATTCCAAGGGACTTGCCAAAGAACGATGTTTTCAACAATATCGTGTAGCCAAAGTTTGACAGTTCGATGAAGAGTTGGGATTGGAACCTAAATGATGACTAGAGGTTGGTTTCTCCATGCGAGAAGGAAACCTTAATGAAGTGAGACAATGTGATCCATTACCCGTGGTGAAATTAGGTGAAGTCCAGTGCTAAGGCGTAGCAGAAGACAGTCGATCATTTAAAAGGAGTTCAAACTTTTAAAGTTCTTGTGTTGAATGGGAGGAAGAGTAAAGAAACCATATCTCTACTAGCTATCTAGAGTCTTTGGTTCTAGGTCAAGAAGCTCAAACCAAACACGTTCAGCTTCTTGCTTGGCTTATGTCAACTATGAGAAGATGTTCTCAAGTTAAAATTTTGCAAAGAGTGGTACTATAGTTTTCTCTTCGAGTTACATAAGCTATATTAAAGGTTTTGAGGCTCTGAGATTTCCACAACATTATCAGTTTTCAGCTTCTTAAATTTTTTATTATTTAATCAAATTCAATCATAACATCAATTTTAATCTAATAATTAGAAATAAAAGTAAATAATTAATAATTAATAGTATTTGAATAAAACAGTGAAGAAAATTTTGATATAGTCGTACATTAAATTATTACAAAAAATAATATACTAAAATAAATTTTATATATAATTTTTTATTTTTTTAATCAATCTAATTTCAAGCTGACTCGATTCAATCATACACCGGCTCAAAATTGAATTACTAAGAATTTCGAGCCATAAAAATAGCATACTAGCCAACTGGCTTGGAACAAATTAATCTCAATTTGATCTAGAGAGTGTTTAGTTCATTGTTATCCTGATATTATATCATGTAATCTAAATATCATAGCATCTAAATGTTATTTTTTGACTAATAATTTTATAATTTTATAGAAAATTATTTATAAATGTTATTAAAACAAATAATTACTTTCTTTAAATAACATAACATAACATTAAAATAACATTAAACCAAATATCTCCAAAATTTAATTTAATTTTTGATCAATCTTCGAGCCAACTTAACGGTCTTAAGTGTTCTATGAAATTTGAATCTTTGCTTGTAGAACTTGGGATTTAAATTTTGTTGCAATCTGGTCCTCCTATGCTAATTTTACCATGAAATCTTATTTGACCTTCATTTGTTATTGCTCTCCTAGCCCGAAGATCGATAATCACCCAATATTCAGAATAATATTTAGCTTGAATTGTGTACTAACCGAGTTTGAGCTATGATCAAATTAAATAAATTCATGTTCAACTTGGCTCGAGTTTTGTTTTTTACACAAATAATATTATTTATTTATATTAGGCAAGTCAATGGATAAAATGTATTCATATTTAGAACTCAATTAAAGCTACTTTTTTTTCAATTCATTAGGGGTTGGAGCTAGGTCGATTAAGATTCGAGCCAATATGAAATCGAATAATAGTCGAGTTGAGTCAGCTCAAACTCAAAATTGATTTGAACTTAAATCGATTTATATATAAATTAACAAGTAGAGCTTAAGTCGCGCCTGGCTCGAATGCGAATAATTCTCACCCCTATTACTCTTTCGGTTAAGCTTTTGTATGTAGTTTGTATGTTCACATTAGCTGATAATGAGTTAAAATTGAGCGAATTTGCCTCAACTCGCACTAGAACTGATGCATCGTTGGGATCAATTTAAGACGATCCTAACGCCACCAATTCTAAGATAATGCTTAAGTTTTGATTTATATATATATATATATATATATATANTGTTAAATATAATTATTTGCATATTCATATAAGCGTCATGAAATAGCTTTGATGAATAAATTTCAAATCCAAGTAAATTCAGGAAACTACTGCAAATAAGATAATTAAATTATCGAGCTTCAGAAATGATTTAATGCACATGCATATTATCTAGAAATTCCTGCACATGATAATTTATCCAAGCTATTCAATACACTAGAACCTTCACCAAATGTGAATCCCACGAATCAGTTTAGAACAGATATGTAATATGGATTAAACAGTGAATTTCTCCCTCAATAACAAGCTTGTGAACTCATTTCCAACTAGAGCTTAGGCAAGAACAATGACATAAGATCAAAGCACTGCAGGAAATGAAATTGTATTCAGGAACATGGAAATAAGTAGAAGCTAAAGGAAATGCAGATCAGGGAATGTCATTCTAACAACACCATGAAAGGGAAAACAGGGAAAAACATATAGCAGGACTCGGGAATTTTAAGAAGCACTGTAGGCAAACCAAGAAAAAATCGAATCTCGAAGTTGAAGTCTCACCCCCCTGCCGTAACCTTTGACAAAGCCGAAACTTCCTTGAAAGAAGCCGCAGCCCCTCCTCGGCTCGATCAGTGGGAGAAAATGCCGAACGCAGCTGCCTGCTGCAATGCCGGCGTTGATTCGATGCCACCTGCGTCGAAGTCGAACAAACAGTGAAATCGACCTTCTCACGAATCAAATCAAAATAGCCACCTCCCTGCCGTCGTCCCCGTCGGCCGTTTTATAGGAGAAGGAAAGTTAGGGCGGAACCAACCGCTGGCGTAGAATCGGCGGAGGAAGAGCACAGATGCGGAGGACGTGGCCGATGACGTGCGCGAGTGCCGCGGAAAGGCCGGCGACGTGAGCGGAGGAACCGGCTGGTTGGCGCGGCGTGGAAAGAAGGCGAGGTCTGGCTCGCGTGAGGAGTTCCGAACCCTTCAGGAATTAGGGCACGAATTAATTGGTGAAATTGTAACCAAGTCCTCCTCTCTCTTCCCCCTCACAAACAGGTCAACGTATATGATCAAAATACTCGAGTCAACTCAATCCAATTAGAATCAAATCGACCCAAAATGACCCAAACAAGACACATTAATCCCAATTGATCTCAATTGAACCTAACTCAGTATACTTGAGTTCAATTAAATCAAATCTAACCTAATTTAATTAATTTAAATTTAATTTGACTCAAATTGAATAAGTTATTTTGAATCTAATTAAACCACATTAATCAAATAAGACCCAAAATAATTACAGAATACCAAAGTGGGCATTCTCATCGATATAAAAATATATTTTTTGACTCAATAAATAACCCAAATAAAATATACAGAAATAAAAATAACTATATATAAGACTAGAATAGATATAATTTAGGTTCGAGATTATAAATTATATCTACAGTATTGATGTGTCTGACCAATCGCCGCATCAAGAACTTGAACTCAAACTTAAAGATTTTTTGTTTGAGTTAAGTTTGATCTGAGTTAACTAAAATATTTAATCGATTTAAAGTCAATTTTCAAGTTAAATCAATCTTAATTTTTAATCTTTATTTTTATTTAAAAAACTATTTTTTATATAATATATATTATATACTATTTTTAAGTTAAATTTATATGTATTACATATTTATTTATCCATAAATATTTATTATTTACTTATATATAATATTTTAAAATACATATGAGATACATGCATAAATATAATTATACAAATATCAACTTGAGTCAATTTTTTTTAAGTAAATTAGCTTCGAGTCATAAGAAAATCGAGTCAATTTTGAACTAACTAAAATACGACCGATTCTTGAATAGAGTTTTGTGTTTCGAGTATTTTGCTCACTCTTATTCATATTGTGAATTAATGATCTTCATTATGCATGACTTTTAATGTTTTACACGAATACTGTGACACCCAGGATCGAAGAGGAGGGGGAGTGATCGCTAGGGTGATATCCATATAAGTGAATTAAAATATTATAACGTGAAATAAAATTATTTTATTATTTAGAATTGTGTTTGATATAAGATATAGTTAATTCTATTATTAAAAAAATATAGTTAATTTTTTTTATTTAAATATGCGTTAGAGATGTGAAACAAAATTAATTTTTAAAATTATAATTTATGTAAAATAAAGAATACAAATTTAATTCAACCTTAATTCACTTCAATTTGATGTTGCTTTCAAGGTCGGAGGCAAATTGACAACTTAACTTGCTGAGGTGTTTACCTTAATTTTTTTCGATTAGCCCTTAATTTCATAGCGAGGACGAGGACTACGGAGGCCGAGATAAAAAGACCTCATGTAGATTTGAATCCCCAAACGTAAGCTAAACTTAAGCTTCAAAGCCCCTTAAGAGTAATCTTGAGAAATAGCCGATTGTTATTTTAGAATAACGATATTATAATTTTTTACGTTGCTATACAAATATGTTAATAAATAAATGTATAATTTTTTATAAGTAAATATGCCAATGAAAAATTACGCAAATAATATAACATAATACTATAATAATATTAAATTAAATATTTATTAAAAATTAAGTAAAATATAAAATAAATTAATTCTATAAATTAAAATATATAATATATAAAAATGACATTTTTAAGATTAAAATTTACGCACAAATCAAACAAATAATATATTTTATTCTTTTACATTAAGGTAGCCTGGCTTTTTCGCCATCCTCGTCAAAAAAAAATGTTTGGAATTTTATAAAGGATAAATTACATTTAATTCTCTAAATTTAAGATATAATAATATTAAAACTGTTAATTTTTAAAATTGTAATATATAATGTTTTAAATTCAGGAAATTATATGTTAAAATTTTAAAAATATCAATCTGAATAGTATTATATTATAAATTCAGAGAACGAGATGTAATTTATGCTTTTATAAATTTTGCAACTTTAATTTTATTATTAAATTTATAATTACATTTTTGACAATTTTTGATAATTATAAATTGTACAATTTCGGAATTAAATGAGCTGGAGCCAGCTAAGCACAACGAGAAAAACTTTTATAAAAAACTAAATTTCCGCCATTAACGCAACCTACTTCTCGCCACGCTACCTACTCCGGACAAATTTCTAAATATCCGCATTTCTCGCGCTTTCTACAATATAGCGCGATATATCACTGAAGCCTCGAGATTGCGAGTCCTCCGTCCTATCAAAGTCGTACAGCGGGCGCACCGCACAAGTCAAAGAAATTACAGCCGTTCGATTACTGTAAAATTGCCGTACGCTTAACCCCAATCCGCTGGCAGAATTGAATGCAGATGCGATTTTGCAAAAACGTCCTTCACTTTTGGAAAACATTTTTGTCCTCCAAAATAGCTGGGAAACACAAAAAGATCATAAATACTCACCAAATTTACACACTTCTCACTCAATTTGAAGTAGGTCCCACCAGCTTTCATTGTTTTTCTGTATTTTTAAAGTTACCAATATTCATCGTTTATTAAGTATCATATACGTTCAATAAAAAGATAACACAATAACACAAATTCAAGTCGCTTCACATTAAAACATAGAGAAATTAAGTTTAAAAAGTACGGAATCCCATCTATTATGTTATTAGAGCTCATATGTAAGATAGATTTATAATTCAATATTCTTTTTCTCAAGATAATCAAAAAAATATCGTGTTAAAAATATAAAAATAAAATTTAAAAAAATTAAAAAATAAGTTATCAATAATTTCATACTTGTCCCGAGTTTGGGCACAAATTACAAGAAATAATTTCAGTAAATGAAAACAAATGAGTGATAATATTGATGAGAAAATTCGATAAAAATAATATCTATTAAATCAAATATGTAGAGATTTCTTCTCACAAGAGATGGGAAGGGAGGGGGTGAGCTTATTCTAAACGTTTGAGTTCATCATGAAAAAAAAAAAATTTATAAATATAATTAAATATCAATTAGATAAGTCCAATTTGTGTATAATAAAATTTTAAATAAAAATTTAAATACATATCACATAAATTTTTTATATTATATTACTCATAGTTCTTTTATAAAAATTAAATTATGGGGAGTGATTCATCATTTGTTTTTAAATTTTATGGATGTATGTTTCTTTTATGAAAAAAATTATAATAATATTTGACGTAACATTCAAGAATCAAGAAGGGAAATTGCACCAAGTTTTCATTAAATAATAAAAAATATCTGCGGTCCACGGGCTTCAAGAAAAAAATCATGGCTTTTAAATTTTTTATTAATTTTTAGGATAAATGACATTAGGGCTCATGAAATAAGAGTACTTAAAAACTAATTTTAATTTTTTGAAATTTTTAATTTAGAGTTTAGGATGTTGAGCTACTATTAGGCCCAAATGTAACAAAACTTTTTAATAAGATTACAACGTTGCACATATATGTCATCTAAATATACTTTTCAACTCTTTATTTTCCTTCTCTATCTCTTAGACTGTCATGCAATGAATACTTACGAACTACACGTAATTACTATAGCATCTTGGAGACGAATGGCTGCGGGCAATCATAAGTTGCTGCCCACAAAGGAACAGTTGTGACCAAGGAGAACAATATATAATGATCATACGTGAGCAGAAGTCTGAGTTTATGTGCAGATGGCTACACGTGAATAAGTGCCCGCACTCAACTATCCGTGTGAGACCGATCATTTATGTGTGAACAAATGTACTTCTGTGTATATTATGCTTGGCTACTGCTAAAATTTGAAATTATTTTATAAGTACACAGGCATATTTTTTATATACACATAAGATTAAAAATAAAGTAAATTTATTATATTAAATATTATATATAATGTGAAATATTATTAATCATTATATTAAAAATTATGTGATTTTTTATATTAAAATTTACCTAAAAATTTGAAATTTTTAAAATAAAAAAATTCAAAGTCCATGACTGAACAGCAATGTCATTTTGAATAATAAAACCAATGAAATAAAAGATGAGAACACCTTTATCTAAAATCCTTTCAAATTAACTTTTGCTCAAAAATTAGCATTAAAAAAATTGTTCAAAGTTACTGCACACACACTTTGTGAATGACATAATAAAATTTACGATCACAAATAACTAAAAACTAACATCATCAGCTTAACGAGTAATCAAGTGTTTATCAATTTTTTAAAAGCAGTATGATGAGCAATAGGAACAGCATCGGGATAGCAGTAATTATAGATGCGAGTGTTGAGATATCAGAGGCAAACAAATAGCTGGTTAGCATCATAAGACCATCCAAAAAAATTTACAATGGGATAAACATCGTGCAAGTTAAACATAATAAAAGTGAACGAATACTCGCGCTAGCATTGCTTTGATTGCATTCGAGGATATTAGGACTGAGTTAAGCTTTTATAAACCTATATTCGAGCTGCCAATGACTAGGTGGTGCTTATCTAAATTCATATGTAGCCCACGGGTTCTATTAATTTCGTGCAAAGTGTGAGTTTAAACTGATAAAAGTATAAATTATCATCCTTATAAAATATTCCTTAATTCTTTATAAACCACATTTTATATGTGAAAGTATAGCAACGAGGAGTTGGCATGGCCACTCCAAATAAGCACAAGCTAAAAAAACACGATCAATAATAAACTTTTAGTGTGATCAATAGTTAAACATTGAAGGAAAAACTAAGAACATAAAAAATAATATCAGATCGGCACATAATTAGAAGACGATTATATTATAATGTATTTTTAAATATTTCAATAGAGCACCAAAACAGAGTTCATGATCTGAATTTAACGACAAAGCGATTATATGAGGGATAATTGGGAGAATAATGTGTAATTAAATATTTAAAATCAATGTCATAATTTTAATAATTTGTTATCTCCATAATTATAATTAATTAAATATATTTATTTTCAAAAATAAATATAACTTAAGATCAACATCAGAAAGAGATTTTCAACAAAAACTCAAATGAAATATTTTTAATTTTGTAAACATAAATAAAATAGATGTACCATAGGCCCCCGGCTATGATTATCTCAAGTAATGACTTTATTAAATAGTAAAAAGATTCACGGGGATGGCCCAGATATAACTTTTTTTTAAATTTGAGGCCCACTTATAATTATCCACAATATCTGCGGTGATTTTAATTTTATAATTATAAAGTGGACTTTTTTCATTAATTTCTACTATTATTATTAAAAAAAGAACGAAAAATCAATAATTTACAGCATTTATATTCTAATTTGCCTCATTTAATTAAAGCAAACAAAACTCACGGGTAACTTTAAAAAAATTATTAGTATTCTATATTTACTTTAAATAATATAAAATTTCAATAAAAATAATTTTATTTTTCATTTTATTAAAAAATAATTAAATATATAATGTTATATTTAAAAAATATTATAAATTTCCTCTCATTTTTTAAAATAAAACTTATAAAAAACTCTAATTATAAATTAAATCATACCCATCTAATTACTATTAGTAAATGTTATTAATTAAAATAGAGCTATTTTTTATCAATTAGTTAGTTTTTAACGTAAAATATTCTAAATCCATGAAAATTAATCAGCATTAAACAAAATCATCCACATTAATTTTTATTAACTTTTAAACTACCATTTTATTATAAACAACTAAATATGAAGTCAATAACTATAACATGACTTTTTTTTTTTTAAACCCTCAAACGGAGGGGGTATAACATGACATTTTCTAACATAATTAAAATAAAAATTAAACATAAATAAATAATATGACAAACAAACAAAATATATAAAATACAATTTATAATTAAAATTCTTCATAAATTTTACAATTTTAAAAAATTTACCATAAAATCTACAATATTTTTTTGAATACAATATTATGTATATAATTATTCATTTAAAATTTTAAAAATATATTTTATTACACATTCAATGTATTTTTTATTTTAATTAAAAAATGAATTTATTTCGTAATTAACATAATATTACATAATTTTATTACATATTATAAAATTAAATTATTTTCTCTTCTCTTATTTACAAAGCTTAAAATACTAAAACAATATATAAATATTGAGCGAAATCCACAGAATAAAAATCTTCAAGACCTGCTTGCAAGGAACTAAAGCCCAGAGGACTCCGCATGCAATTTACCCTAAAATGGATGGCCGCCTAGCCATCACGAACAGAACACGTAGATCCAGCCGTCTGATTTCAAGGGCACGGTAATGATCACCAAGAAAGCTGACCGACAACTTTTTTGTTTCCATTTTTAAATTACCCGTTTTGCATTCCTTCTTTTCTTAAATTTACACATATACCCCCAAAATAAAAGAAAAAAAAGAGTCGGCCTGAGTTCACTACACGGCCGGTAAGGATTCCGGCCGCCATGGGAGCTCCGCGAGGTCTGCCGCGCCGTAAAACGTGTCGGAGAAATCGAACAAGGCGTCGTCAAAAGAGTTGCCATCGTCACCGCCGGCGGCCGGCGACTCCCTTTCCTCCGCTCGGAAGTCAGGAAAGTCCAGGTTATCATACTCGCCGGAGATCTCGTCCACCAGGCCCCAGATCTGGCCGAGTCCAGCGTCGTCATGCCCGTTGTTATCGGTCGACTCGACTTCTCCGTCCTCCTCCGACGACGGCATCGTCGGTGGCAGCCCGAGCTCGTCGTCGGAAGCTTCGAGAAGGTATCCAAGATCAGGCTGCCGTTCCTCTCCGGCAGCAGGTTCGGACAAGGCCGACGGCGGCGACGGGAGGGCGATCTCTTCCTCAAGGCTCTTCATAACAGAGGCGAGGTCCTGCTCCCCTCCGGCGTCCGTGTCGTCGTCGAAGATGTCGTCGAGGAGGAGGTCCGCCCTCAGGCGCTTCTCCTCCGGCGACTCTCCCGGCGAGCCGTCGGATTCCTCCCGTTCTCGCTTGTTGGTTGAGGCGTCCTCCATAGAGATAGAGAGAGCAATAGTTGGGTATAGTGGGAAGGAGAGAGAGTGCGGTTAGATAGAGAATAGAAAAATCGTGGGGGTGTTTTGGGCAGGAGGCATCGGTCGGGTTGGGGATTTATATAGCGTTAGGGTTTCGGTCCAGATTTTAAACCTATTTTTAAAAAATAATTAAAACAAAATAAAGAGGTTAAATTACATTCCGATCATGTCTTCAGAAGCGTATTATATATAAGTCCATAATATTGCGATTGGGTCCTAATATTTCAGTTGAGTCCTAATTGGCAGGAATAAGAAATCGTATGAATTTCAAATACCATCTTAGTATCTTACTTCAAATATATATTACAACCTAATTTTCAAGTGATAGCGTGAGATTTTTGTAATTTTTTGTGACTGGAACGTAATTTATCCGGTGAGAGAATTTTAAAAGGTTGGGGAGGGAAAAGGTCGGTGGGGTCAAGGGATGGCGCGTGTAGTTCGGGCATGCACCATCACGGGCGTATCTTTTTTTTCAAAAAAGAAAAAAAAAATTAAAATTCTGGAACTTTGAATTTGTAACGGAAAATTTTAATTCTGGAATTAACTGAATTGAATTCGGGGATTTGAAGTCCGGGTATGGCGGGGACCACCGACCGCGTCAGCGTTGCCCGGCTGCGGGCGGCTTCATCGGCGCTTCCATTGGTTGGAAATCGGCAGCGCTGAGCGGATCCTCGCGTTGAACGAGATTACGAAAATGCCCTCGCCGCAGATTATTACACAGAGGTACTATTCTTCTAATTTTTTTACATATTCATACTTATCCTTTTTCAAAGAAATAATAAACATTAAAATATCATAACGATGAAAGTATGATTGTACTTCGGAGTTGTTCGGTTTAGTACAAAAAAATGTGGGTGTTATATAAATATCAACATCATCGAAATATTTATCTCAATTATTAATTTTATATATTTCATTATATATAGGGTGCTAATTTTTGACCACACCCTTATAATAAAATAATGATCAGACCCATGAAATTGATATAGCTTAACCGAGTGGGGTCAAATTTATATGAGTTTGAGTCGTAGACAGATTAATTTGAACTTGACTTGTCTAGGAGGATTCAAAAATTAATTAGTAAATCGACTCAATTATCTCCTTTAGTGATCCGTTTATCAAAATTAATACATATTTTGAGATTTAAGTATCAATTTTATATTAATTAGTAGATGTATATTACATATTTTAGCTTTATTTTTACTGTTTTTAATTAAACTTTATAATTATATTAATTTAAAATAAATAAAAAAATTTATTAAATTTTGTTATCTAAAAAATTATAATAAATATGTTGATAGATTGAGTCAAATAATTTATTTATTAATAAGTCTTAATGCCTTACCCATTAATTTGAGTCAGATCGGGTCAAAATTGAATTCTTGAATTTATCCTCCTAATTTGAATTACTACTCCTAATTATATATTATCATATAATATGTTTAAATTTAATGATTAACAAAATTTAGTGACATAAAAATAATCCTATTCCTTTTCCTCTCTTAGGTTATATATTATTGTTTATATATTATTTATTTTTATTTTAAATATAAATTTTAATCATAAAAATTTAATTTTATTTCACATTCAATATAAATACAAATATTAAAATTTATTTTATTTTATATCTTACACACTTTTTAATATTAAAATAAAATTTTTCTATTAAATTAATAAAATAAAATATTTTTTCTCAAAATCAAATAAAAGATTACATCTTAGTATATTTTTAATATTTCATATTTGCAATCAAATTAAAAAAAAATTTAAATAACAAGAGGCAAAAGCCTTATGAGCTTTAGATACAGATTTTATTCCAAATTCTCATCAAAAAAGGATTTTATTGCAAATAAGGTTAAATTGTTCATATAACAACTAAATAAAACGGATATCAACATGTTTTTCATCACTAAAAATAATAAAAAGATGAAAAAAACATGAATTTTATGAATATAAATCTAAGAAATGTGAACTGACAAAACAGACTATCTTTAAAAGCACATAATTTTTTCATTAATATTATCTGATTTTTTATTTCACATAATTTTATGAATATAACCCTCAAGTACTCGACATAATGAAATTTAAATCTATAGAAAGGAATAAAATAGAAGTCCTCTTTAGTTTATTTATGATAGCAGAGGATACTTTAATTATAAAAAGTTACGTATTTTATTGTCAATAATAAAATATTATATATATCACACTAAAATTTTATAAAATTATATATTTTACTTAATATTTTTAAAAAAAATTATAAATTAAATTACTGATATACTTTCATATATTTTATTCTATTGTGTATGATTTACAAGTCTATATTATATGCTTTTATTTCAGTAAATTAAGTTTAAAGTAAATTTTATATATAACTAATCTAAAATAATAATAATATTTAGAGTAAAGTGTTAAAACGAAAGATTTGAAAATTAGATTTAGTTTTTAGTATCAAAGTAATATAAGGAGTAAAAATTAATGTTTTTGCTTAATAGTTTTAGAGTTCAGAATTTACAGCATAGTAAGTGTTGATGCAAAAAATATGTCAAAATAGAATGAAATTAGATGATAATTTTTACGTGAAAATTCGAGTATCCGGGGGAAAAACCACGGCATCGTCTAGGCGATTTAAATCTACTAATTGAATCTCTTCTCTTACAAAACTTGATCTCTAAATGGAGACCAAATGAGTACAAGAGAGAGAGAGGAGCAGCTCAACCAAAGAGAGAGACTGTGATAGAAGTCCCCAGAGAGAGAATGTCCTGTCCTGAAGCTTCTCCTCCTCCCCTTTATTTATAGCTTAGAGAGGAGGGGATATAATAGGTTTAGTCTGCTATATCTAACTTCTATTCCTGTAAAAGACGATTAGGGAATGGGCCCTCATACTGTCTTAAATGCTGAGTTGATATAGTAGTACGGAGAGTACGATCTGGTGATATTTCTTTGAGTTGCAGTTCGGTAATGGGTGTTAGAGAAGATTCTAACAGTGCGTTTTTATCAAAAAAATACCATAAAATTTATAATTTTGTGAAATTTTAATATAATATATATAATATTTTATTTTTGATGTTGAAATATGTAAATTATCTTCTCCTTTAATAATTCACATAAAAGAGGTAAGCTACAATAGCGTACCGAAAGTTGTAATGTCTTGAATTTATTTCTAAAATAATACAAACAAATCAAAATGACATAAATGCAAAAGCTAACTAACTAACTAAAAGTGTTAAAATATATATTAAATGAAATAATTAATAATAATAAATTATTATATTATTAGATATTTTTTTGGGTTTGAAGATAATTAGCATCCCTAGTTAGCTGGGAATGGGACGACCGATTTCGGTTATTTATTTAATACAATAATTTATTGGATGAATAAGTTTCCATTTATATTTTTTAAAGGATAATGTTCATTTTATTCATATAAAAATTTACTTTCAAAAAAAAAAACTTATATCATTTGAAAAGTTATTGTCAACTTTAAATAAAAATAAAATTTATTTATTATATTAAAGTTTTTAAAATATAAAATAAATTTGATGCAAAACAAAATTAATGTAAAAAATATATTTTATTCTTTTTAAATTAATTTACGAGAAAAAAATGAGAAAATAAAAATAGATATATATATATATATATATATATATATATATGTATATATCTATTTCACTTTAACATCTTAAATATTATATAATTTTTATGATAAAAAATATCTCTTTTTTTACCTTTTCTCCAATAAGAAAATGTATGGTAAGATTTCTTTCGTACTTCTTTTATATAAAAAAATTACTTAATATCTAGAAAAAAAAATAATTACACTCATTATGGGTAATATATAATTTTTGAATTTTATGTGACATTCAATTTTAAATTAATTAAATTAAGCTGAATAAACAAGATAACAGGATATATTTGTTAAAATAAATATATTCATTAGTCATTATTAATAGTAGAGATAAATCACATTCATTCGATCAGCTATTTGATGGACGTACTGAATTGAATTTTTATTTAATACAGCTTCTTCTTACTCGTAATTTACTCTTCAAAGATTCATGCTTTTTATTTTATGACATTTCTTTCTTCTCAACTGTCGCCCCTCATCCTACGAGATTTACTTTTTGTTGGCTCAGCATTCGTCATTTTTTCTCCAACCTTACTCGATCAATGTCACTATATGTCGCTTCCCAATAAACCAATCAAGCCTGAGATCAATACCTACCTAGCGCCACTAGCATATTATTTTCTATTTTAAATACTACTACAAATTACTTCTAGCACTCCTTTTACTCCCGCTCTTTAAATGTTGGTGGCTGCTATTTGCTACGTCTAACGATAGCATCAAACTTGACTTGAGTTTATGAGTTGAATTAATTTTATATCGAGTGTACCGGCCTTTTTGTGTTCATGATTTGTCGTAATTCTTTGTTGTTTAATTAAATAAATTTATTTTACTATTCAAAATCTGACATCAAGGCTTTTGCTCTTCTGGATCAGGGAAAACATCAATGCGAGGGATCTTGCGACCTAATCCTAATTGGAAAATACGCTTTAAATTTTTGTAAACTTTATTTCAATAACCAGATAACAAAAAAATATTATTTCAATTCAAGTGATGTTTGAGTTGAGTAGCACATTAATTAGTTGCTGGTAGCGGATGGTGTAGACTCAGAGTCGAGTGCCAACTACTCTGATAAAGATATTATGATAGTCTTGCTGTCGTGTACATGTTTCTTAGTTTTTTTTTCTCGAAAGATGAGAGAGCCTCTAAGCAGGTTCATGGAGGTCAATGCGATCATTTATATTAAGTGTGAAGAGGGTCTCTTATATAAGTGTAACATCCCGTGATCTCAATGCAGAGGTATTGTCCGCTTTGACTTTAAGAAAATTTGAGCACTTCCTAGGAGGTTACTCATCTCAGTGATTGGTTTATTTCAGAAAGACAATTTCAATGATGAATGCTTTTAATCAAGTTATTTCAATTACTCTAAGGTAAAAGTTGCGAGTTTCTGGAGGGAGTAACTGCTAAATTCTAAAAAATAATTCATCATTAAACAGAAACAAGTCGTAGAATAATGCACAATTGGCATTATGATTATTAATCGAAGATATATGTCCAATCATGTCTTTCATAATTCTTATAAATCTCTTCGACAATCAATCCACCTTTTCTGCGAGCAAAGTTTTCCAAAATTTACACCCACAAGAGCCGCAACTACTCTAGTCACAGCGCTCCTTTCAAGCGTAGAGTATTTGAAACTGTGATTTTTTTATATTTGAACTTATATATGAAATAAAATAATATTTTTTATATTAAAATTTATATAGAATGTAATAAACATTTATTAATTATTATTATTATTGTTGTTGTTTTTAAAATTAATATAATTTTAGTTCTGATTTTAGTCCTCGCACTAAATAAGGCTTAAATCTTGTACTTACAACTTCTTTACTCATAGTGCTCCTTTTAAATCGCAGAGTATTTGATGCCGTGATTTTTCTAAATTTGAAGTTATATATGAAATTATGATGTTTTAATTTTTTTTATTTTTATGATTATTGCTCATATGAAAGAGTGACATCCATCGGATCGAATGCTTGAAAACAAATAGAAATTTCATTTTATGTAGCAAAATATTTTTGTGGTTTTGTGCACTGCAAATATAGCTGTGTAAATTTATATATGTTTTTTGATTTTACATAAATATAATTTTTTAAAGACATTTATGGACATAATACTTGAAATTGTATCATTTACGAATTAAATAAATATTTTAATTTTTATGATTATTGCTAATAACAAATTTTGCACAAGTTTTAACTTAATGGCGTTTGATTAACATTATTATGATATTATTATTTCATATTATACATTCAAATTTTATTTTATAAAATAAAATAATTATTTTTCTCAATAATATAACATAATGTTAAAATACTATGTACAAATGCACCATAATTACAAGGTTGGTAGAAAATAAAAGTAAGTAAACCATAATTATGGCATAATTGATATTTAAGTAAATAAGTATTTCAATAATTTTAATAAAACAAAAAATGCAAGTTAAAAAATAAGAAAAATTTAAAATTTTAAAGCTCAAGTTAAATGAATTGACGGCGATCTTTGTTGGAAATATAATACTCACAAAGCCTCTTGTATTTTATTTTATTTAATTAAAATCAATATATATAATATTTTTACCTGTAAAAAATTAAATTATATTTAAAAGCATTTATATATATAATATTTCATACTATTATATTTATATATGTGGATTATTTACTTTTAAATATTACTTTTTAAATTTTTAAATTTTTTAAATATAATATTTAAAATTTTAAAATATATATTATAATATTAAAAAAAAAGAGTGTGAAATATAAAAATCTAATAGTATGAGGTAGGTAATTATTGGGAAAAATTTAGAAATTTAGAAATAAAATGAAAATCACATGCTAACAAAAATCGAGGCTTCATTATAGCCACGACGTCGACGACGTGGCAGACGACCACCCAGTCAGTACGCTGTCGCATATTTTGTCAGGAGAGCCAATCGCTCGCACGGCCAGCCACGACGCTGATCTTCCCGCCGATGGATTCGAATGCCTGACCATAAAAAAAATCCGTTTATGAAGTCGGCGACTGGCTCCAAGCCGCGCCGATGCTCACGGCGCGCCACCGAGTCGTAAAACAAAGCCTGGTCATCAAAATAGCGCGACACGATTCAAATTCCCGCGCCACCTCTCCGACACATATCTTCTTCGCTGTCCCGCCACGTCATTAGCTCGGCGGACGCTACGCCAACCGCTCGAGTCCCAATTCTGATCGAAAAATGAAATTTAAAAAAAAAAAATTGTTATCCCACACACTCAGCTAAAAATCATTGAGATTATCCAAAAAAAAAATGGTTGAGTTTTTAAGGGACGCTGAGCTGTGCCCCACAGCCAAGGCCCCGGCGATAAAATGCTGTTCTCTTCTCTTGCCTTCCGTGTCTTTTTTATATTTTTTTATGAATGTTTTTTATTTTATGTAAATATTTTATCTAGTATATATAACTATTATTGATGTCATAAAGTTAGAAATAATTTTGAGAAAAAAATTTTACATGAAAATTGATTGAGCAGGAAAATCACAATACTAATTTAAAAAATAATAATAATAAATTAAAATTTTTAATTATTCTACACAAATTCTAATATAAAAAATATTATTTTAATTATATATTAAATTTTTTTTAATAAAAATATCAATTTTATTTCACATTCTAGACCAAAATATTTGAATAAAGTATTTTAATCTAAGATATAAAATAAAGTTACTAATTTTATTAAAAATTATTAAGTATGTGAAGTAAAATAATATATTTTTATATTAAAATTTTGGGACATTTACTTACGTACCCTTTAAATCATCTTGAATTACATATTAAACTCCTCATTTTTTAATTTTACAACTTAACCCCCTAAATCATCGAAAAATGAAAACTAGTAGAATACATGTATTTATAAATATATTTATAATATTTGTATATATATATTATTGATAATAAACATCCAAATAATTATAAATCAGAAAAAAATATACTTTAAAATTCTTGAGAAAGACCTAAATATGTTATTTTTAGATGATTTAGGGGGTTAAATTGTAAAATTAAAAAATAAAGGGTTTAATATGTAATTCAAGATGATTTAAGGGGTATGTATGTAATTCTCTCTAAAATTTATTTATTATTATTATTGTTTTTTTTTAAACTAGTATTATTTTGATCTTGGTTTTGGTTCTCGCGCCAAACAGGACCTTAAAATTTAGTTTAGAGAGGAATCTGAATCAACCAAAAAAAAATTCTATTCTCATTATAATATAATTTTTATAGGTTAAATTTGGCTTGTGATTATCATATTAAAGAAATGACGTCCATCCCTAATATGACATGGGTGGTGGCGGCACGTTCAGAGTCTGGAAGTTCTATTCGTACAGATTGTACAGTTCATACAGTCTAATCATCCCTCTTAAAAATGACATAAAATTCGTCACTTTGTACTGACTGAATTTAGGCAATTTGGTTTGAAGAGCTTGACTAGAGTCTTTCAATGTGGGCTCTTCACCTCACATCTACCATGCGCCAACTATGAGTGTTATTGAACTTCTCACGTGTGTACTTCGTGTGGATCTTTCATGTACACGCGCTGGCACAAATTCAGATACAACACAAATAAAAAACAAAAAATCAAAAAAAAAAATATATTAGAAAAAGTTTAAATGAACAAAACAAAAAAAGTAGTATATGAGCAATTTTCTATTTTATATAAATATTTTTTATTTTACCTGATTATTTTTTTTCTTCATAAATCTATATAAGAATTTATTAACAAAATCATTAGAAAATTATATGAAATAATTAAAAAATAATATAAAATAAACTTTTTTTACGATTACACTTGCGGGTCATACTGGTGCGCACCGGATTAGATACTGAACTATTACATAATCTCAACCAATAATTTCTCATATATATTAATGAGAAATTATTAAGCTAGTGTGCAAATGAATTTTATTTTATATTAATTTAATTAACCAATATATTTTAATTCTTTATATTTTGTGTAAAAATAAAAGAATAAAGAAATGCCATACAATAGCATTTCTATGTAGAAAATAACAAGGTCCTGTTTAACGCCATTACTACAATCAGAATTAAAATAGTATTAATTTAAAAAACAACAATAATAATAATAAATAAATTTTTTTAATTATTTTACATAAATTTTAATATAAAAAATATTATTTTATTTTACATATTCAATAATTTTTAATAAAAATATAAATTTTATTTCGCATCATACACTAAAATACTAGATTCTCTTAGTTATACCCCGACAGATTTAGCTATTAACATGCCTAATGTCCATTTAGAATTGATTTTAAGTCGATTTTAAGCTATTCAGATTCAACTTGATAATGAAATTTTAATTATGAGTTGAGTTTGATTTATGTCGGCTAAAAGGTTTTCAATTTAGAATCAATGTTCAAATTAAATTGGTACATTATATTTTTCTATATCCACTCCATATATTAAATATATTAAAATATAATAATATAAATTGTCAATTATAATTAACAAAATTCTAAATATATATGCTTATACTTATATCTTGTCAATTATAAATTAAATTATTTTTTTCTAACAAGTTAATTTTGAGCTAGAAGAAAATTGAGTGTATTTTGAATTGAATAAAATGAGTTTCGATTCTCACTTAAAATTGCTACCCCTACCGACTAAGGTGGTTTGATGTTTTGTTTGAGGTGTCGCAATGCATCCAACTCTATCATAATGAGACCGACATTATGTCAACACTCGAAGAAGCTTGAGTGGCCTCCCTCAATCCAATGTCTCTATTGGCCAAATCACATCACCTTGCTTTGATGCATTGATTATAGTCTACTACCTGAATAATTCAGTCGATTTATTTTTTAACATTTTGTGCATTTTATTATATTAACTAGTCATTATTTTATTAGGTTGGTAATGTATTATGGAAAGGTAATATTGTTATTTACACGAGTTAGTTATATGTTGTAGTCTAAAATACAACGAAACGATAAAGTGAAAAATATTATCTAATTTTTGTTTCTAAACACGCACAGGTCATCTTCTATGTCTCTATAATGTGCTTATGGCTACTAGTGGTTGAGTTATCCCAGTGCTGAAGGGACAACCAATTGACTACAGCACTAGCGTCAATTCTAACAAATTATGATAAGATCGCATATAATTCATCTGGAGAAGCCTTACTGATTAGTAGAAATTTTTCTCACATTTAAGCACACGTGATTTTTCCTTCAAAATTTTTTTCACGTAAATTAAGTATACACTTATCTTTTATTTTTATTTTCTTCATTTGTGAACAACATTGTATTTTTTCTCTTATGAAATCACCTTGTATCGTGCACAGTAAATTGAGTCGAGATTTTCAAGTGTTAGCTTGCTTTTGGTGATCCGAAGTTATAAGCTCAAACTTTTAATTTGGAGGAAAAAAAACTTTTTATTTTGTTTGGTTGCCGTTAGAAAATGGCACAAGATGGGATTGTCTAAGGCAGATAAATTCATAGAATCGAAGATGTATAGTTGCACAAAGTTGTGTCTTACAAGTCATGTTGCGTGACTCTTTAGTCCATGCATCATTCACGTGTGCAGATCAGATCAACAGGTAAATTGCATCAAAACCTTTAACGTAGACTGCCAATTCTACGCATATTCATGAATAAAAATATGTCGTCTGAGTCTTTAAGGTAGACTCACAATTTTACGTATATTCACAAAAATTAAAATATATCATTAATCTCTCTTAAATTTTTTTTCTCATATAGATCCGTTTTGATTATATTTAAGCATTTAAGACTATTATTATTATTATTATTGTAGACTATCATATAGAGAAGAAAGAAAGTTGATGTTACAATAGAATTAAAAATACTTAAATATGATTTCAGTACTTAACAATTTATTTGAATTTTTTAAAATAGTAAATTAACGGTAAAATTTAATATAATTCATTAAAAATAACCCACAAGAAAAATAAATAACTCATGTTTGTTTTTTAAAGTTTGTATGAAATTGGAGATTTACGTCAAACCCTGGATGGATTTTTTTTTTATTTTATAGAGTCTCTAATGAAATTACCTCGTAATTCTAAGTAGCTTTGAAAAAATACAACTTTATCCCATTTAAAGATTTCAATTAAGGATGATATCAAATTGATCACAGGCGAGTTGAATGCAACTCAAAATTACAAATTTTGAGCTCAATTCTGCTCGGCTTGAAATCATGCATGATTCAAACTCACTCTACTTGAATTAACTTAATTCTGAGTCAGCTCAAACCTTAGTTAGAGTTAGGAATGTTGTGCATACCAGCGGATTTAATCCCCAAATCTCAAAAAAAAAAAATTAATTCTTCCTTATTTCACTACTATACTACTAAACAACTTTATATGTAAAAATATTACACACACATATATATAATAAAATTATTTACATCATATAAATTATATTTCAAGTGAATTAAAAATAATTTAAAATCAGTTTATATTTTGATTTAAAATTTTAGATTAATTTTGAGTCGAGCAAATTCCGAGTTTAAAATAAAAGCCACAAATTTTAATCGTTTAACATATGTTTCATTTAAAAAAGAATCAAAGCTTTCAAAGAATTTTCACAGCCATAATCCGGACTGACGCGTATCAAGGGCTGACGGACACGTGTAATTGACGTGACGGATCACGTGACGGCGAGGGTGCTTGGTGGGCCCACGTTCGAACGTGACAGAGAGCAGAAATAATTGCAGGCGTGGCGGACCCCACTAGGCTTCCCATGCCCCCACCATTTCATCTCGCTTTTATATATTTTTAAAAAATTTAAATTGTGCAGCGTTGACGTCGGTAACCCTACCTCCGCGAATCTTTTCCCGAGCATGCGGTGACCACATCCTTTATATAGTTTTATAAAAGTTAAGTAGGATTAAAAATAAATTTTGGATATATTTTTATTTTTGGAAAACTTATTTCAAAGTCCTGAGATTAGAAAATATTTGAATGTGAGTCCCAGGGGTGCGCACGAAGGCTCCAGGGCTGAACCTAAAACAAGCCGAATTGTCGTGATGGCTCAATTTCAGTTTTAGAACTTAATAATTCAATTTGATCTTCAGTTCTAATATTCAAAGAATTTAAATAAAATTAAATAATTAATTTAATAATTACTATTTAGGTAAAAAATCAAACAAGATTTTAAAACAGAATGAGTGGAATGAATGGGATAATTAGAGAAAAAAAAAATACTGAAATAGAGAAGGGCGAGAAGCTTTCCTTGAAGTTCTTCCAGTAAAAAATGGAGAGGATGATGACAAGCCGTGGGTTGCCAAAAAAAATTTCGTTGGAGCGAAGAGATGCCGGCTGAACAGAGCTGTAGCTGTAGGCTAACGATGGGTGAATAATATCTTGTTGGCCTTTTTTCTTTTGAGTTCTTAAGCGGATCTAAAGCCAAAATCCTTTTTCGTTATAAATTTCATTTGGTACATTCCATAGTATTGATCATAATTTAGAAACTTTAAATTGATTTATACATAATATGAAATATAAAACTACTTCATCTATATGTTGCTGAACAACAGCGAGATTCAAATCTGAATTGAACCCAAATTAGATCTTAATTAAAATTTTTAATTCAATTTCTAATTCTGAAAACTTTAGAATCGATCTTATCTGGATGGGATTAAAGTATTGTATAAAATTGATCTAAATTCATCGAGTTATCCCCTAATAATTCCATACATTTCACTTTAATTGAATAGAGACTCGCAAATTTTTTCAAAAATAATTTAAAAAGTTTATATTTTATTCAATTCAAATTGATTTCATTTTTGTATGACTCGACGATAACTTGCCAAACTATAACTCATTTAATTTATAATCGACTCAGTATACAAGTATTTAATATATAAATATTCATATGATATGTATGGTAAATATTTTATTAAAATAATGTGTCTTATTTGACTAATTGGAATATAACTCAATTTAAAATTAAAAATTCAATTTCATATTAACATATAAATATTTATTTTATAAAATATTATTTTCACAAATTTATTCTAATTTTTTACGATTTTTTTATTTTACCCATTAATAGATTGGAATTTGGAATTCCTTGATTTTATGGTGAGCTCATTTTTAATGTAGCAGGAAAGCATCGTTAATTTAAAAAATAATCATGCCACAAAAATTTATCGTTTAAATCTATATAAAATTAATAAATTTTACACTAAAATAATTTTAAAACTTAAAAAAATATTTATTAATATCAAATTAGCTGTTAATTATCCGTAAATTACAATTTAATCAAGAATATGATTTTTAAATTAAAAAAGTTTATTGACGATTTTGTGGTCGCTCCCCGTGCACCATCTAGCGAGAATTACTGTCTTTTCTGCACGAAAGGTGGGACAGATTTGTCAGAAAAGATACTTTTACTTTAAAGCCCCTATACATTTTCGTTTTGCGCACGGTATCTTTGTGGTCCCTTGACGTTGAGCATATTATTATACACCCAGCAAGAGTTGCTTTTTTTAAAGTTTTCAGGCTTAACCTTTTTTTTTTAATGCCATAAAAATAGGTAACAAATACATATACAACCCTCACATTTTTTATAATTTATTATAGGTCCTTGTGGTCCAGTAAATTTGCATAGATGTCTGAGTTTCAAATTTTACTATAATCTATGTCAAATTTTTAATTTTTGAATTCAATTTTGGTGTAAACAGGAAATTTTCAATAATTTTAGTAATTTAAAGTGTTTTTTTTTTATAATATTTATATAGATGTTTGTCATGAACTTTGAATTAAAACTCAAAAAATCATTAACTAAGCTTTTTTGTTGATCACACATATATAAGTTCGAGCAAACAAGCGTATAGTTCTTCAATATTTGTGGATTGTTCGTATAAAGTTTAAGAACATACTTATTAATTATAAGACTTGATATGATACTGTTTTAAATATTTTAATATATTTTATTTATTAACAAAGAAAAAAATATAAATATATTAATATTTTGGATATATAAAAGTTTATCTATGATTTTCATTTTCATGAATTTTAATATATATGAGCTCATTTGTGATATATTAATTAGCTAGTTCGCAAATCATATGAGGTAAGCTCAAATATGTCTTTATGTTCGTGAACCAAACTCAAACAAGCTCAAAATAAGCTTGAGATCGATTTTTATAAACATACGTGAACATGAACAAACCACTATTCGGCTCAACTCAGTTTGTTTATAATTTTACCCACAGCTAGTCCCCAAAGTTTATAAGACTTTTAAGTATTAATCTTATCTATTACTCGTTGCAATAGTATAAATTACTATCCCTCAAGCATCGGATAAAATCAAACCCAAATATCCTAAAATGTAAGCTTTTTTGCGTTAGGGGTTGTTTTTGAAAAAAAAAAGAAAATAGTTTTTTTTTTAATATTAGAAATTATATAAGATATAAAATAAAATTTATTTTAATACTCAAATTTATATTAGATATTAAATAGAGTTGATTTTTGATATTATAATTTATATTGGATGTAAAATAAAATTATTAAAATTTATAATAAATTTAAAATATTAATAAACTAGTATTTAATTTATTTTGAGGCATGAACTAAATATGGCCGGGATGTATTTATTCACCCAAGTTAAATTTGAGTTTATGAATTTCAATCTAACATGTGATATATATATAAATATCTTTTAGGAATAATATAATACATAAATTTTAATATACTTTAATTATATTTTACGTTATACATATATTTAAATTTAAAAATTAATTTTATTTTATAATTTTTTGTGTATATATATATCAAATTAATAGCTAATGTATCTCACATTTATCTCACATTATTATATAATAATTATTTTTATTTTATAAATTTTAATAAAAAAATGTTTTTAAATTTAAATTTAAAAACATTTTGGTTAAATTAAAATTAACCTTACAACAATTGTTTTTGGGATAATTACCTGTATGTCACATCATTTAATTTTATTTATGTACTACTCATTTATTCTTATTTAATTATACTATACACACTCAAAACATTACAAAATCCTACATTCACACACTTGAGTTAAAACTCGGTCAAAATTTATTTGAAAATAAAAATTTCATTAGTAAATCATTAAAATTATATTTTTACCTTTAATGGTACATATTTTTTCTCTCAATGCCACACTAAAGCGCTGATCTGTCCTAAAAGTAATTCACATCGCGAATGTCTCTTTCCCTTGCCACTACCTAAACATCAAATTTTTAGAATTTTTACTCAAAATATATTTAAATATCTTTAAAATAATATGATGAACGACTCAGATTTTTTGTAATTTAACTATAGTTAGGTTATTGAAAAATTATGATTATTTATTATAATAGAAATAAGTTAAAATATGTATATGTAAGATTTTGTAATATTTTGAGTATGTATAATGTAATTAATTAAAAATAGATAAGTAATATATAAATAAAGCTAAATAGTGTGAATATTTTAATTTTTTTTTATAATTTACATAGATAGGGAGAGAGAGACAAGAAGGAGATACGTGCCGGCACGCAAGCGCTTAAAAAGGACAATAGAGGGGCAAACCGGTCATTTTGTATTTCTACGGCACGTGGCAACAGCGTTCCCACGTCGATCCGGCTTTTCCGTTGTGTATCTCCATCTAAACGTGGGCTGTGCTGGCATTGGCAATGTTTCAACGAGGCACGTGCACCTCACATGTGTGCATATTATTTTTCATTTATTTATAATTCCCATATATATATATATATATATATATATATCAATAAATATAAACAAATAATGAAAGATTTTACTGTTAGCTTCCAATGATGATGTTGCATGATAAGCTCACGTCACACTATTGCAAATTCCACCATTATGAGCCGCGAAATTGAAATTTCTAACTTGCAAGGTCAATAAGAGTTATCCCGAAGAAGAATATCGGCTACCAGTGCCGTTGAGCACTCGATGAAGATTGACATAGAAGACTTGTATTCTATATATTTACAAAATAAAAATAAACATTACTAATGAATAATAAATTAACATATTTATTTTATAAATATCCTTCTTTGCATTTTTTTATAAAATTATCCTCATCATTTCTTGTTTGGCTAAAAGTGTAGTCCTACATTAATTGATTGCTCCCGACTCCCATTACTATCAATTGATTCGGTCATCAACCAATCAACTCTAGTCACATGACTGTAAACACTTAATCATTTATTAAAAAAGAAAATGATCTCAACTTTTTTTGTCGGATTTTTCTAAAGGACCTCTGCTTTATGTCGTTCAACACGAAGGCTTAATAGGTTAACTGTGTTTACTGTTTGCTCATATTTCAATAATTCTTTGGTTTTTTCTCCCCTTCATTGTTAATGAATCGTTAAATTCTAAAATAATTTATAAAGAATCAACTTGTAGGGAGAAGACCTGGGTTCATAGTGGACCCTATAAGTAAGAATCAAAAGAAAAATTATGACGTAAAAGAATGACAAGAATTTGATGAACAGGCCTCCGTGTTCTCGTATCAAACCAAGCAAAAGATTTCATTAAATGTAAAAAGCTGAAGATAATTATAGAGAGTGGTTGCAGAGGAGGAGAGAGATTATACGAGAGTGAAAAAGAGTAGAATTTTTCTATCACCTAACGTTATTTGTCCTTTTGTAAAAAATAGTGGCTAGCTTGGTCTTTTATGCTTATCATTAGAGATGAACTAATTAGGGTTAAGATGATGCTGATTTGGCAAAGGCATGTCTGACTTGCGCAAGTGATAAAGAAACCTTATTGAACTCACGGGGGTTTGGAGATAGTGGCTCGACTCAGGCTTGATTAAGTTGAGCCATCATGTTTCAAACAATGTCAAACCTGATTTATTGGAATGTCACACGAAAGGCCAAAATTGACATGTGAGTTCCTCTGTAAACATCGATATAAGAAAGGCCTACCGCCTCCCCTTATGTTACTCTTTTTAACAATAATTATGTCAAATTCTATCACATTTATCTCGTAATTTTGAGTTTTTGCATATTGTCATTTGCCAACTCACAATTTTTACTCATCAAACTTTTTTTCTTCGGTCGAAGGGGCAACCTCAATTGACACAAGACCACAAACCTCAATCAGGATTGATAGATATTTACATTTACACGAACACAAAACAAATAAATATTTTTGTTACATATTAAAACCACAATCAATCATACTTGTGATTTCAAATCGAGTTGGGGATACAATATTATTGCTAAAGAGATTCTTCCACTATAGAAAGAGACATTTTCTTTTGTAACTTGTAGAAAGAGACATTTTAGAAGGCAACAAAGGAAAAGATAAAAAGATTTAAGATTAAAATAAATAGGTATCTGATAAGAACAAATTTAATAATTAAGCAACCAAAAATAAGGCCAAATTATGTGCTTATTAAGTGGAAATGTCTAACTGCAAGATTTGGTCTCATTCTCGTAAAATAAATGCATAGACCCTAATTTAGAATCTATTTCACACGAAGATCAAAATCAAGATCAAAATAGTATTAATTTTAAAAATAATAATAATAATAATAAATAAAAATTTTTAATTATTTTATATAAATTTTTTAATACTATTTTATTTTATATACTCAATAATTTTCAATAAAAATATTAACTTTATTTCAAATTTTAGATCAAAATACTCAATTTATCATTTTGTTCCTGGTTTTGGTTCTCCCACCAAATAGGGCCTTAAGCCTACCTAGATACCATTATAGTTTAAAATGTTATTAGGTTCATTTATCATTTGTTTATAGTAATTAATAATGATTATTATTTTTTTGTTGAAGTAATTAGTTGTGATTATTGATCTAGATACTCTTGATTATAATTATTATTAGTTTTTTGAAAAAGCATGGCCAAAATGGCCTAAAAATAAAAGAGACCTAATATTCATTAAATTTTTTAAATTAATTTCTAAGTTTACTTAACATGAATTTTTTTAATTATTTTCATCAAACTAAAAACATAAATTTTAAATTTTAAACTTTAAAAATAACAAATTACGTTAAACAGAGGGAGAGATAAAATGAGAAAAAAATATAATATAAAATGATCATTTAATTTTATTCATATTTAACAATATTTTTAATGAAATATCTTATTTAATATTATCTCAACCTAAAAGAACTAGATGATGTTATCCCCTAAGCTCTTTATTATTGTGACAAGCAAACAATGAGCTTAAAAGAATAATTAGATTTTATACTGTTATTTCTTAATATATAATCTATTTATAAATTTTCATATTTGTTGGTTAATAATTTTTTTTGTATTATTTGTTGATAAATATTTTTATATTTTAAGCTATATATAAAAATAAATGATGCGATCAAAAAGATATGAAGTTTCAAAACAATCTCATGATCATTATAGATGTTATTTTAATCTAAAATAAATCAATTGGGATAGTTTTTTTCTGAATAAACTATAATCGAAATATTTTTTTTAATAGAGCATAATTGGAATTGCTATTATAGTACTAGAAAATGCAGACTAAAGTTCTGTTTGGCAATGGACTAAAAATCATGGCTAAAATTAGCCATGGCTAAAATCTTAAATTTATTTTAAAAAAAAATAAAAATTATTTTATATTTCATCCCACACAAATTTCAACATTAAACAATCACTTTAAATCACATCTAACACAATTCTCAATAAATTAATCATATCCTATACAATTTTTAATATAATCAACTCACTTTATTTCATATCATACACATTTTTTAAAAATAACTAAAAATTCCAACCAAATTTTCTTTTTTTTTTCTTATTACCAAACAGAGAAGAGACACTAATTGGAAGGCATAGATGGCGAACTGGAAGAGCGGATTTGCGTTGTGTTTAATAAAATTCATATTTATCATACTTTTTTTTCACAATTACCCATACCATCCTTACATCGACTTCCGCCTCGCCCCGCGCCTGCTTCACTTCATTTTTACAATCTTTGCCTGCCCCATTATGCCTTCCTTCACTCTACCTCGCTCTGCCTCACCTCAAATTCATTACTAGCAATTTATCTTAAATAAAAATAAATAGATAATAGCTAATATTAAAATTATGTAATAATATTTAATTACTGATGGGCTACTAGTCAGGGTGGGTATAATTTAGTCATACTCAATCTGATCCTATTTCATAACAAGGTAGGGCAAGGCGGACCACAATTCACGAGTATAATTGCAGGAATTATACCCGTCCTTTTAGAATTGAGTAAGAATTAGTTAAATAAATTTACACCTAGCTTCAATTAAAAGAATAGCTAAGCTATTAAGAAGATTCATAGCTTGGCATGGTTGGCACTTTTCTCATGATTCCCAAATCCTTTGCCTCTTGCCCTTTTCATCAATTCTTTTGAGGTCTCCACCTTCCAATAAAGCATTTCTTTATATCATGATCTCCAATAAGTTACAAATAAATAGGAAAAGTATTCATTTTCTATATTAGCCATCTTTGTGGCTACATATCTTACATCAAGATCTTCACTTAATTGAAAAAAATAAAAAAAAAATTATATATATATATATATATATCACATAGGATCTATTTATTTAGCCAATTTTAAAATTAACTTAATTATTTTTAATCTAATAAATCACATTATATATTAAATTTAATATTAAAAATTAATTATATTTTATATCATGTATATATATAAAATTAAAAATAAAAAAAAATTTTATCGCACATTTTATATTTATATTAAAATAATAACAAACTTAGGTTACAAATAAATAGGAAAAGTATTCATTTTCTATATTAGCCATCTTTGTGGCTACATATCTTACATCAAGATCTTCACTTAATTGAAAAAAATAAAAAAAAAATTATATATATATATATATATATATATCACATAGAATCTATTTATTTAGCCAATTTTAAAGTTAACTTAATTAATTTTAATCTAATAAATCACATAATATATTAAATTTAATATTAAAAATTAATATATTTTATATCATATATATACATATATAATTCAAAATAAAAAAATAATTTTATCGCATATTTTATATTTATATTAAAATAATAACAAATTTAGGTCACATATCTCACATATCTTTATATAATAACTAACTTTATTTCACGTCATTCAAAACTTTTCAAAAAATATTTTCATTCAAATTTAATTTTAAATTTATTAAAATTAAATTTTGAAAACAAACAGCCCCTTAAAATTATTTTTTTATTCATTTAATATCTAAAGTTAAATATTTATACTTATAATTCAAAATATTTAATGTATACTTGAGAATAAATGACTAGATCTTCCTTTCTCTAAAAATAATGAAGGGTTAGATATTTCACAATTTGATGGAGGGGATGTTGCTTGAAATTATACACTATATATAATTAAATGAGTAAAAAATCCTTCTATATGAAATTTCCTCCAAAAAAATGTATATAATTATATTAATCTTATCATATTATATAATTGATATTTAATTCTTCATATTTACTTACAAGTTAGCACAAAAATTATATTCTTTTTATGTCATTCTAACATTTTTGTAGAATATTTTGTTTATTAATATGCACTTTATTATCTCTATTGTAGATTGGCAGAAGATGCAAGTTGCAAAATATTTCATTAAATTTCAAAAATTTCAAACGATATAATCGGGCAAAAAATATGGGCATAGCCTCCTTCCAAATAAAATCCTCTCTATTTTCAATAGCAAATTGAGCTAGAAAATGAGCAATTTTGTTTGCACTTCGAGAGCAATGATTGACGGAGCTACAAAATGTCGTGAGCATCCCTTATTTAATTTCTTCTACGAAATGGGCCTCAGGAGCAAGTGGTGCTAGGTTAATAATAGTATTGATAATATTTACCACATCTGATTTAATGCTCTAATTCTTCAAGTTGCAATCCTTGACCAGCTCAGTCCCAATTTTGATTATCATACACTCTGCTAAATGGGGGATAAAATGACCAGAAAGTGTCCTTGAGGCTGCTGCAATAGCAACCCTATAGTGATCTCGAATAATAACACTAACCCAAAAAAAATAAAGAGATATATAGACCGAAGCATTCACATTGACTTTAATGGAGCCCTCTATTGGGCGATGCCAGATAGATTCAAGAGAGGGTTGAGGAGCGTAAGAGTGACGCTTTGACTCCATAAGACTCCAATATAGATAACCACCTAGAATACGGTCTGCTTTTTCTAATGTTCTGCAAGGCGACCAAAGATTATCCTCAAATATACATTGATTGTGAGATAGTCAGATACTCCATATGATAAAATAATAAATTTGAATATTCTTGGTATCTATTTTCTCTGAGATAAAGCAGCACATATCAGCAAAAACACCTCCCTGAAATGAGGTAATCTCTCCTACTAGCGACCTTTCACATTCAATAATCGTTGTAAATATCCGATGTATATTTACAGAGAATCTTTTACAGCAATTGACCTGAACAAATAATGTAAAAAGATAAGACAATCATTGTAAAATGACCATCTTTCATAATAACTGTTATATTGTAAAAAGAATTTTTCATTATAAATAACTACTTTTCAAGACAAATATGTTTTAAAAATATTTATTCGATAAATTATTTTTTCTCCTAATGTACGGATATGGTCAAATACATAGTACTACATTGGAGCAAAATATTTTAAAAATATTGACAAAATTGTATGAGGATAATTTGTGAGGTGTGTAAGATTTTAATGGTTTTTATGCAACAGCAAAAAATTTGGCATAACACTAAAAAAAAATCAACAGAACAAAAATTTTTTCATTACCAATTTCTGTCCATTTATTTATTTTTTTAAAAGAAATAGGATTATATTAGGTTACAATGTTGAGTGATCACAAAATTTAAATCCAGACTTGATTATTTTCTGTTAGGTCCTTTTCATTATATCATGGACTATTAGAATTTGTGCATTCTATTAAAATTAAACTTGATCAAATTGCAAATTTAAAAAAAATAATTAATGAAATTTGAGATGGTCCTTTTCAATTTCCATTAAAATTCAATTAGGTCAACCTTACCAAATATTAATTTAGTGGTCCACAAACTTTCTTGGAAAAAATATCTAAACCTCCATTGAGGGGTGACAGTATATGGCCCGACCCATGAACTTGACCTGAATTCGACCCCCAAATTTTGAGTATGAGTCATAAATTTTGAGCCATTTATTAAATGGGTAGGGTTCAGGTTAGGCATAATCGGGTCGGGCAAGGTTCGGATTTGACATTTATTAAAAAATACTCTATAATAGGGTCGGGTTGGCGGGTCGACCAGACCTGATTATTAATCAGGTCGGGTCAGATTCGGGTTTAACCCAAACCCAACCCGCTGACCCATTTTGCCACCCCTACCTCCATTGACCTTAACATAATCTCTGAGTTGCTAATTATATTCTAAATTTCAGATTTTCTTGGAACTAGTTTGTAATTTTCTCAATGTTTTTTAATTATTTAATTTAATTTACAATCTACATCATATACATATATATATATATATATATATATATA
>JAEMOT010003446.1:579882-603929 GCA_019297695.1 Apostasia ramifera
AAGAAATAACTATGTTAATTATGTTTGAAATGTGATTTGAAAATAAATATATTTTAAGTGTTTGAATCAACTCAAACATAAAAAATTTCATTTTAACTTCACTAATTTTGAAAAAATTATTAAATTCTTGAGCTATTTGAAACGAAATAATAGGGTGCCATGTGGCACACTGTGGGTAGAGAAAGCTAACTCAATGCTAAATGCTCATAACAGTGTTAAACGTCGTTTAATTATTTTGTTTAGTATTTTTATTTGATATAAATATTTTTTGTGCTTAGTAAAAATATTTTTTATTTAATATAAATATTTTTACTTATTATAATCTTTCTTGTTTAATATAATTTTTTTCTTTTGTATAGTTTTTTTTTTGTTATCATACATATATCAACCAAAAATATTTGCACTTTAAATGGCATTTTTGTGTCCAACTCATTAGAATTGGAGAAAAATTAATTTTTTTTATGGAAATTTAAAAAATAAATAAATAAATTGACTATAAAATCACTCTGACGTGGCAATTGGGTAACTTGGTTTTAAATTTTTGGTGGTAATATATTTATTTGTTTTTCTTTCGTCGGCACAAATAAGATTGTTGATGAGTAGAGTACGAGTTAGTCACCATATTTCTTAATTTAAATGTACATTGAAATAAGCATTATATATATATTATATAGAAGATTAAATATTTATTTTAGGGTAAATTAAATTTAGGTTTTTGAGTAAGACTCTTGTTATTTGTAGGTCCTCAAAATTAAAAATATTTCGTTGTAGTCCTTAAAAGTTAATAAATACTAACCGTTACTCATTTATAAGGCCTTCCCATCACTTTTTCATCAATGGCTAAAATGCTTTTAGCCTTTATTCTCTCTCTCTCTCTCTCTCCTCTTGACGTTAATAACACTTGCATAATAAATATTATTGACCATGAGCACAGCCTTTTTTGGATAGTACGGTGTTTACGTTAGATGATAGATAGCCAGGAGGTTAGATTTACGACAGAGGAGAGAGTGAGGAGAAAAACATAGAAAGACATATAGAGAAAGATCAATAGAAGGAAAGACGTGAAGCTTACGCAAGTGACCACTAGGTTTAATACTACTAAATGATGATTTTAATTCTGGGAAAAACTAAGCACAATAAATAAGAAAAGTTACTATCACATAATATACCACACTATGGTGATTTTAGTTGTCATAAAAAAGCAGTAGAACGAGTCAATAGCTTAGAACTTCTTCATCTTCTTTTTTCTTTTCAGGGTAAGCAAGCTCTAACTATGGCGATCGCCAGAGGCAAAAAGCTCTAGTAGTTATCATTTCAAAGTATTTATAGCATAGATGTATCTAATCCACCTTTCCATCCATCTTGCATTTTCTCATTTAATGGCCAACCAATCGGCCTTTTCTTTTTTCCTCATCCAAGTGTGCTTAAAGGGGTGATTTTCTTTCTTCGAGTCGCGTCTCATTGAAGTTTGGATAGCGACAATGGTGATCAAATGTGAACTAGTAGTTGTGCAAACTAGCTAGCGGTTGTGGAAATAATAATTATTTTGGCGAAGAAAGATGGAGAGATTGATAGAGTAACGAAGAGATAGCGGGTATAAAATTATTTTTATTTAATTTAAAAAATAAAAAAACTAATAAATAACAATTAACATAGATATTCGAAGAAATTGTCAAATTATATTTATATGTAACAAATTTTGAGTGGAAAAAAGATATATGTGATCTTTTTTCTTGACAGGAAAATATTACAATGAAAATTTTTTAATTTTATGAATCTGTATAAAATCGAGAGACTTTGGATAAATTTTACTGTTAATTTAATATAAATTATGTGCATATCTCTCGAACATAATTTATAGCCGTACTTGAAGTAGAACTTATCAAATAGGTGTGCGCCAAAGTATTAAAAATAATTGAGAACAAAAAGATAATCAAATTAGGCCAATCGATTTAGTTCAATTCTAATTCGGCCTGATTTTTAAAATAACTAAAAAAATGATACGGTCCAGTTCTCGATTCTATTATTCGAACGGGTTGAGTTCGCGCCATTGTGAGTCACTGAGTTCGGCTTGCCGTGCCCTCAGTTTAAATATTTAATCCTCATTAAGTAGCAAAAATTTAACAAAAAAACATTTAAGTAACACAGGTTTAAGTCTTAGACCGATTTTATTAGTTTCATTTTAATTTGAGTTAAAATTAATTCAAAATTTACCGATTTTATGGTTAAAAGTCACTTTTTTAAAATAAAATTACTAAAAATTTAAAATTTTGAGTCAAAAAAATAAAATTATAACATGTATTATATTAAAATTATCAAAATTAGCAAAATTAATACTTTTAATTTATGATTGAAATTGAAACGTAAATGATTTTTTAAAACTTAATAAGAAAACCCCAGCTAGCAGATGTTATTAGCTGGAAATTTTTTGTCATTTGATGCCAACGGATACCTGCCATGCCAGCAATGGATGGGCCTCACTGGTGGCATGGTGCCCCTCTATCGACCGAAAAATTATTACAGTTGGACAGCCTATTATGCAGATTTTGCGATAGTCATTCGGCGTGCGACACCTGCGTGCGGGTCCCACCATCACGGCTCGGCATACGTAGCAATTTTTATCATATATGTATCATAAAATATCTCATACATAGCAGATTTATCATATATATATATCATAATATATTTCATACGTAGTAAGTTTGCTCATATATGTATCATAATATATCTCATATGTAACAATTTTTATCATATATGTATCATAATAGTCCATCAAAATTACTATATATATAAGATATTTTATGATATATATGTGATAAAAATAGCTACATAAGAGATATATTATGATACATATGTGAGCAAAATTGCTACGTATGAAATATATTACGATATATATATAATAAAATTTGCTACGTATGAGATATTTTATGATACATATGTGATAAAAATTACTACGTATGCCGAGCCGTGATGGTGAGAGTTGAGACCCGCACGCAGGTGTCGCACGCCGAATGGCTACCGTAAAATCTACGTGGTAGGCTGTCCGACTGCAATAAGTTTTCCTATTGAACCGGCTTAATATTTAACCGGCCGAATAGAATAATTGCTCAATTAGCTAGAGCCTAGAGGCTAGAAGGGTTAGTATGTAATAAAACATATATAATTGTTGAAAGATATATAGAAGTAAGAGTGAAATATGTAATTAACGCATCACTGGGGATGAATTATGTAATTTTCTCTTTTATTTTCTTCTTTATCTTTCAAATTAAGAAACTCTACAATTTCAACGATATATATAAAAAAAAACCTTTACAATTTGATGAAAAGAATATGAAATAACTCAAAAAAAAAAAAACCTAATTTTACAGAAAAGAACCATTTATTTTTCATTATTATGAAAATTATTAATTTAATTGCCATTTTTGACCTTTCCCAGTTGAGGGGATATTCCCCTTGGCACGTGATCATTTTGCCTTTTGCCTCTTCTCCAGATTATTGTTGAAGGCCTTCATGGTGGCCCCCCCAAACTCACTATCTTTTGATAGAATCTATTAATTTAAAAAAATAATTAACTACATATCACACAATTTAATTTTATTTATATCTTACTCATTTATTTTTAGTTAATTACATTATACACACTCAAAATATTATAAAATTTTACATATATATATTTTAACTTATTTCTATTATAATGAGTAATCATAATTTTTCAATATCTAACTATAATTAAATTATAAAAAATCTGAGCTGTTCATCATATTATTTTAAAGATATTTAAATATATTTTGAGTGAAAATTTTAAAACCTTAATGTTTAGGGGGTGGCAAAGGAAGAAGACATCCGCGACGTGAATTAATTTTAGGACAAATCAGCGCTTTAGTGTGGTATTGAAGAAGAGAAAAATATATATTATTAAGAGTCAAAATATAATTTTAATAATTTACTAACAGAATATTTTTTTTTTAAATAAATTTTGATTAAGTTTTAACTCAAATATGTGTATGTAAGATTTTATAATATTTTGAGTGTGGATAGTGTAATTAATTAAGAATAGATGGGTAAGACATAAATAAAATTAAATTATGTGGCATGTACGTAATTATCCCATAAACTTTTGAGTGGAAACTTCAATTAGAAAAATCTACATTACCGAGTTTCTAGTAGCTTCAAAAGATTACTAAAAGAGAGATTTAGTATATAGTTCGGAGAATTGAACTTTACAAAAAAACGTTAGTGATAAGTTTATAAATCTTTATACGAGTAATGTTAGACAACAATATTCCATATATTTGTAGAGAACCATCGATAAAATTGTTTTTGATCGTATTCGAGTAATTGCTGTACATTGGGGAAGTTAAAAAAAAAACTCCACTTTAGAATTATTCGTAATGATCAGCGATTTGAAAATAGCGTATTTGAGCAGCGATCAGGTGTTATTTATGATTTTTTGCCGAGAACACTCGGCAAACTCTATCTAATACCAAAAATTTGACCCAAGTTGAGGTAAATTCTCTCAAATTAGACAAAATGTATTTATGCATTTTATAAGTTTATTATTTAATAGGAAATTAATTAATTAATATTAATCTTGATTAGTTGGGACTTTTGGAAAAAGTGATGATTTGCTTTGAATGATACAAGCTTTGGACTCAAGCAAAGAGCAAGAGGACATCCCCCACTCTTTTGCTATTATTGTAGATAAATGTCTTTTTAATTATATTAAGCTCTTAATTGGACTTTAAATAGGAAAAATTATTTAATCTTTGTGAAAAAAAATACAGAAATAAAGAAAGAATGAATGAGATTAGCAGGACAGGCCAAAATTTAATTTAAATTTCCCAAAATTATTTAATTAAAATTTAATCTTTATTGAATATGGTTCATATTGCACTGATCATGCGATCTATCGAATCAGGAATCACTGTCATTTAAAAATTCAAAAAGATAATAAACTGGTGACACCAAAATTAGCATTAAAGGTCCGCAATACTACCCTCATTTATTTAATCGAGCACGAATTATTTGATTCATTATTATCAGACTGATTTGACCAAGAGGAGTACGTGTTTTTTTCGGTCTAATCTATTTTTACAATATGTCACATATCACTAAATAAGTAAATTATTTAGGATAAATTTTGAGGAAATTATGTAAATCAATTTTTAAAAATTAATCCCTAACAATAGGAGGCCTAATTATTCTCCAAGCATGCCATAATTGACTATTAGTTTAGACAAAGGTGTTAATTTTTTTTTTCACAAAAATGTTTACTATTATATATATTTAGTTAGATGAAATATTTATAATTAAGTTATTGAGACTAAAGCATTGCATTGATTAGTCCAAATTTCACTATTTTATCTTTTTATTCTTCTTATTATATTTTTAAAATGAAGACTTTTTCTACTAGTGGGACATAAATAGAAACAAAACTCTTGGGAGACAAATTAAATATTAATAATTTCTTACTGTATTTTAGCTGTGTATTTATTTAGGTTGATACAAGAATATTGGGAAAATTATATGCATTAACAAAAATATTTTTACATATTTATAATTTTTCAAAATTTATTTACGTTGGTGTGACTGTGACTCAGTAATCTTCTTTTTTTTGATAAGAAAAATTTGAATATATTCATTTACTAGAATCAAAAGTACAATCATTTTGAAGAACACGAGTCAAAAAAAAGGAATACAATCTTTCCATAAAAATGACTCAGAGAAGGAAAGAGCAAATTGAGCAAGGCTATGAGCTGCTTCGTTACCCTCTCGTCTGATATGCGTTAACTCAACACATGGGAAGGTGGATAACATCTTTTGCGTGTCAAGTAAACATAAGCCAATCATCGAAAGGTTGAGACTATTTTCCTTCAGCTCACCGATAACATTCAAAGAGGCGCCTTCGAAGATGACATTCTGAAGTGAGAGCTCTCGGGCCAACATAACAGCTGCTCTAGCTGCATAGTGTTCGGCGTAGTGTGAATTCAAGTTATCCGGGAGGCTGGTAGTATGGGCCGCAAACAAATATCCCATATAGTTACGGGCCACAACACCAATAGCAAAGCAGTTCTTATTATCCTTAACAGCTGCATCAAAATTTAACTTAACCGATTGAAAAGGAGGTTTGCGCCACTTTGCATTAAAGATGATAGTAGTGTATTTGTCAAAAGACTTCTTCTTTGCTTAAACATTATATATATATATATATATTGTTCACGATAACTTTTAATAGACAAAAACAAAATATGCATGAAATATTCTCTTTGTAGGCTGTAAATTGCCCAATATTTTTACACGAGAAACCTATAGGGTATCCCATTGTGTATTCTACCTATCGCCGATCACCATATATTTTGTCACTACTGTCGGTCGACTATGCATAACCTGCAATTATGTTATTGGATACTGAGAGTAGTTGGTTATTACTGCAGAGCACCACTATGAGTGTTTAAATTAGGTTAATTATAATTTAATTATAAAAATATTATTAAAGTGTCACTACGATATTAATATTTATAATTATAAGGTGAGAGATGTATAAATAAATATTGAAGAATTTTTAATATATAAACATTATTTTATAATATTGTAGGTATGTAATTGATTCAGAACTATTATAAGTACATTCATATAAATTTATAATATAATTATGATTCTAAATAATTTTTTTTTTTATTTTATTCTGAAGTTTCTAATATTTTAAAGGAATAATTACATGAATTTTGAAATTATCTTGGTTTATATTAAACTTCTAATTATTAATATTTTTTAAATGATGATTTGATTGCATATTATAAGTTAAAATTTACAAAATCTAATAGTACTTACGATATATTATTTAAAATTATATATATATATATATATATATATATATATATATATATATAATATTTTTATTAAAATATGTCTTAAATTTTATGAAGAAATTGAAATGTAAGTCATATTTACAATTTTTTATCATATACGAGTAATTATTGTAAAAGTTTAATTTTTTTAAGATTGAGGCTCGTTTGTTTGGCCGTTAAAAATTAACCTGATTTAATTTTAATCAGTCATATCACATCAAACAAAATATAATATTAAAAATTAATTTTATTTCACGTACTGCACACATTACTAAAATAATAATTAACTTATATCATATCCCTTAAATATCCTAACATAATGAGTAATTTTATTTCATATTATTCATAATTTTTAATAAAAAAAATAGAGATTACCTACATACCACACAATTTAGTTTTATTTATGTCTTACCCATCCATTTTTAGTTAATTACGCTATGCACACTCAAAATATTATAAAATCTTACATACACATATTTTAACTTATTTCTAATATAATGGGTAATCATAATTTTTCAATAACCTAACTATAGTTAGATTACAAAAAATCTGAGTCATTTATCATATTATTTTAAGGATATTTAAATATATTTTGAGTAAAAATCGTAAAACCTTAATGTTTAGGTGGTAGCAAAGGAAGGAGACATCTGTGACGTGAATTAATTTTAGGACAAATCAGCGCTTTAGTGTGGTATTGAGGAAGAGAAAAATATATACCATTAAGATTAAAAATATAATTTTAATGATTTACTAACAGAATATTTTTTTTTTAAATAGATTTTGATTAAGTTTTAACTCAAATGTGTGTATATAAGATTTTGTAATGTTTTGAATGTATATAGCGTAATTAACTAAGAATAAATGGGTAAGATATAAATAAAACTAAATTGTGTGGCATATAAATAATTATTCTAAAAAAATATCTCTATTTAAATTTAATTTTAGACTTATTACAATTTAAATGATTAAAGATTAAAGAATAAAAAGGTTATATGAATATTTAAAAACTGTGAGGATATCTTGATATTTATAAAATGAGGTTTAATATGAAATCCATAGCTGAGCTCACAGCAAGTATTTATTAAAAAATTCTTCTTTGGACGCACTTGTAATTTAAATTGGAATTAAAAAAAAATGCCACGTCAGCTTCTGCGAAAAATAATATTTTTTTTTTTATAATTTGTTATAAATGTTAATAAGTGGCAGCTGACAAAATTACCAACATGTGGTTCAAGAAAATTAGAGTATCTTATAATAATTAATATGAGGTCATCTCCTTTGAGTTTTATTTTAATTTTAATTAAAAATTAATTAAAAAATTGATGTAAATATTTTAATAAAATTCTCATATTTTTAGAAAATAAAAATTTAAAATTTTAATTTTTAACAAAAAATCAAAAATCATAACATGCATTGAACGAAAACTATTGAAATTAACAAAACTATTGAAGATTTAAAACTAATACTTCTAATTAACAAATAAAATTGATATCAAAATTGAGTTGTGGAACATTGCTCTATCGATGATATGGCGGATAAAAATAGATATTTTTTTTCTGCCTCTTCCACTGTTCTAGAAGACTCGTGTCGTCATTGATTTGGGATTTCTAAGTGTAAAAAAAAAAGTGAATTGTTTCAGTTTACTAGAGCTTGTTCTAAAGCCATCACTATCCCATTTTAAACTTCTTTCCCTTTATCTACCCCGACTATCGTGGAAAAAACACATGACAGTTTCATCGATGGTCTTCTTAGAACGATGAAAATGCTAATCTTTCACTTTGTGATTTATGCCTCTTGCTATTTCACATTTATGTTTCTCACTTATTTACCATAATACAAAGATATTATATTTCAAAAAATAGAGTATGCCAATGCTTTTTGGGCATTAATTTTTTTTTTATCGAGGAAGTCAACTATGACACTTAGGCTCTGTTTGGTAATAAGAAAAAAAAAGAAGATTTGATTGGAATTTTTAGTGATTTTTAAAAAATATGTATGATGTGAAATAAAGTAAGTTGGTTATATTAAAAATTATATATGATGTGAAAAAAAATTGATTGATTTATTGAGAATTGTGTTGGATGTGAAATAAAGTGATTGTTTAATGTTGGAATTTGTGTGAGATGAGATATAAAATAATTTTTTAAATTTTTTTAAAATAAATATAAGATTTTGAGTATGAGTAATTTTAGCCATAATTTTTAGTCCATTGCCAAACAGGGCCTTAGACCTTATTTAGTTTGAGCTTTTTTTTGAAAAAAAAAAAAAAAAATTATTTTTGAGAGAATATTATTTTAATATTAGAAATTGTGTAAAATGTGAAATATTTTTAATTTTAATATTCATATTGTTGGATATAAAATAAAGTTAATTTTTATAGTTGAAATTTATGTTGGACAAAAAAATTATTTCCAACCAAACAAGGTCTTAGTTTATAAGATTGTTCTACAGTTATACCAGCATTATTACTTGCATCACTCAGTTTATAAGAATAATAGTTTTTTGGGATATTTACCTACGTGCCACACTATTTAGCTTTATTTATACATTACCTATCCATTCTTTATTAATTACGCGATGCACTGATGTAGTATTATGAGATTTAAAATTTCTAAATGCCAATATAATCTAAAAATACAAACAAGCAGAATATATTTCAATAGAGCCTCATAATACAATACAAGTCAATCTAGCTCTAAATTAATAAGTTCAAGCTAACATAAGACAAATATAAAAGACTCATTCATGTCGATAAGCTCAACTAAGGATTCAATCACGGTAATTCCATAAGAAATAAGTGCTAATATGAGATCCTAAGCTACCATAAGCAATAGCATAAAATTCATACGAGTTAAAGTCGTCAACAAGTCCAAATGAGTTCATACATGAAGGGATTCACAATATGTAGTAAATGAGAAAGAACAAAACAAGTAACATCAAGGAGGGGTGGATGTAACTAAGGGAAAATAGAGAAGCAATAAGATAATCGAATCTACCCGATTACAAAGAGTCCGACAAACTATGGAGATAATCGAAAATGAAGGAGAGCGGGATAACCAATCGGAGTCACCCCGATTCGAGATGTCGACGTCACATCGACGGAGAAGGCCTCGCAACGGTCACGATGGAGGCGGCAGCGGTTGGCAGCGGTAGCGGTGGCGGCCAACGGTCGGTGACGGCGGCGGGCGGTGGCCGGCGATGGTCGAAGGGGAGGGGAGAAGCACTCTCTCCTTTCTCTCCCTCTCTGTCTCTTTCCAATGAATATGAGTTCTTCAAAAAAAGCAACACCACCATTTCTCCTATTCCAATTTCTCTACTTTATAGGCATTTGATTCTTTCATGACAATATTTAAAATAGGGTAAATCCAACCATTAGATCATTAACCTTTGATCCTAACCATTGGATCTAGGGTTATTTAACCTAATGATAAAATATGAAATGTCATGATCCATTAAAAGCTCACAAATCCAAAATAATATGTGCTATTCTCAAAAGCTCATATATAAGTCTAATGCTCCCCAAGCGCATGAATAATATAATATCTCTCACTCACTCACATAAAGTGATAAAAAAAATAATAATAATAAAATATTAAGAAAAAAAGTACAACATATCAAAATGAATAATAAGACACAGGCATAATATGTCTCAACTAAAATCATTGTCGCTGATAGAATTGATACTGAGAATATTCCGCATTATGCGCACTCAAAATATTACAAAATCTTACATACACACACTTTAACTTATTTTTATTATAATGAGTAATCATAATTTTCAAATAACCTAACTATAGTTAGTTACAAAAAATCTGAGCCGCTCATCATATTATTTTAAGGATATCTAAATATATTTTGAGTAAAAATCCTAAAACCTTAATGTTTAAGTGGTGGCAAGGGAAGGAAATATCCTCTATGTAAATTAATTTTATGACAGATCAGCGCTTGAGTGTGGCATTGAGGAAGAAAAAAAATGTAATATTAAGAGTAAAAATATAATTTTAATAATTTACTAATAAAATATTTTTTTTCAAATAGATTTTGACTGAGTTTTAACTCAGGTGTGTGTATATAAGCTTTAATAATATTTTGAGCGTGCATAGCATAATTAACAAAGAATAGATGTGTAATGCATAAATAAAACTAAATGGTATGACATGTAAATAAATATCCCTAGTTTTTATATCGCTTGCAAACTACAACATATATATTTGGGATTGTTTGCATTATTATGTGGTTTAATGTATAGATCAAAATACTTGCATAACTCGCTAAGTTTAACACAACATTTAAAACTAATAGGACAATCATATAGATGGGTCACGAAGGAAATATCATCATCTAGTCTTCTAGTACTACGAGCATCTTGTTCCTCTAAACAGTCTAAATCCATTTCAGTGTGTCGCCTTCGAACTCACCAAGAAATGTGTAAGCATTCAATTTTAGGTTCACAATCACTTGCATGTGCAATGGCGTTTGTCGGCGAGAGCGTTGTGATGGCATTGGTTTGCCATTCAATTAGAAAACAACACTAGTATTGAGTCAATTTCGATCAAGTTGGCCTCAATTTAAAGTTGAATATTTTAATATGTTCGATTATTCATATATCGAGTAGAACTCTAATCAAATAACATTTAACTTTGAAACTAAATTGCCTGTGTGCAGAAATTATTCCATTTAGTTAGTGTGCTAAGTCATACATTTGGCAGCCAATGAGATGTTGCCGCGTTTCACCGGAGGGCCCAGTGCGCTAGTTAACAGCATGGGCATTAAAAATAAAAGGGTAAATTACATCCAGATCTCTGAATTTAAGGCTTAATAATGCACAAATTCACGTTATAATATCGAGATTCTTGCGTTTTAATAACTTATTAAATAAGTCTTTTTTTATTTTTATTATTAAAATTTTTTAAAATTATCATTATGTCCCTGTCCTTCTCTCTCTCCCAATCTTAGAGAGAGGGAATGAGTATAATGGTAATTTTAAAAAATTTAATAATAAAAAATAAAAAGATTTATTAAAACTAAGAATTCTGATATTATAATTTTAAAAATATAGATTTGTGCATTATTATTTATTAAACTCAAGGACTTGGGTGAAATTTACCCAAAATAAAATTCATTTATTTAAAAAAAAGGCTAAGTTTGAGAGAGAAGAATGGGTGGAGAGAGAAAAAGGGGAGTCGGACGCAATTCTCTTTTAATTTTTTTTTACACAATTCTCTCTTGAGCCTTGACAAATTTTTGAGAAAAATATTTAATAATTAATTCATTTATTAAATAGTATTAACTTATTATTAATAAAATTAAAATTTTTCTTAAAGAGTAACTGCACAGCTACTAAAATATAATTATTTTATATATTTAATATTTAAATCTTTAATATTAAATATTAACTATAAAATTAAATTTGATATTCACTGATAAAATTTACATTAGATAAAAGTAAACTTTTACTCGATTAAAATAAATATTATAAAATTGATAAATAAATATATATAATATTAATAAAATTTAAAATATATTACAAATAAAATTTTATTTATAATATATAATAATAACAATCAAATCTTTATCTTAGAAAATAGGGCCGACTAATTTTATTTATAATATAATTTCATTATATTATATTTATTATTAAAAGACTTAATTTGTCTATATATATATATATATATATATATTTTTTTTTTTGAGACGCAAAAATTTCATTGAATAAATATATAAGTTTAACATTAAGGTTCCGTTTGTCTAGGAGTTTAAAATTAACCTGGTTTAATTTTAACCAGGCATATCACATTACACATAAAATTTAATATTGAAAATTAAATTTATTTCACATCCTACACATATTACTAAAATAATAACTAACTTATATCACATCTTTCACATATTCCAATATAATAACTAACTTTATATCACATCCCTCACATATCCCAACATAATAATTAACTTTATTTCACATCATTCACAACTTTTAATAAAAAAATATCTCTATCTAAATTTAATTTTAACTTTTTTAAATTTAACCTTACAAACAAACACACTCTAATTTATTTTTTTAGAGTGTGCAATATCTTTGAGTTTAATAATGTCTTCTTTTATCTTATTAAAAGAATATTGCAGTTTTGGTCATATAAAAAAAAAATATGTTGTTATAATTTTTTTTAATATCTTACAATATATTTTGGGCACGCCAGGACTCTGAGTTTAACGCTTAATATCGCACAGGTTCATATTTTTAAAATTATAATATCGAGGTCTCTGAATTTTAATAAATTATCAAATGAGTCTTTTTTAATTTTTTTATAATTAATTTTTTTAAAAATTACTATTTTATCCCTTGCCATTCTCTCTCTCCTCCCTATCCAGTGCACGCACGCGGGCCGCGCGGCCACCGACGGATCGGAAAGAGAGAGATATGGGCAGGGGTAAAACGGTAATTTTAAAAAAATTTAATTATAAAAAAATAAAAAAGACCAATTTAATACTTTATTAAAACTCAGGACCCAATATTATAATTTTAAAAATATGGACCTGCACGATATTAAGCGTTAAACTCCGGACCTGAGCGTAATTTGCCCATATATTTTTAACGTTATATATTATAAAATAATTTCTCAATTTGAAGAAGGATAGAAATGAGGGCGTAGGCTGGCACTCACTGCTTGTTGGGCTCAATGCCAAAAAGATAGGAAATGTTTCTGAAAATATTTTAAAAATATATATGATAAGAGATAAAGTGAATTATTATTTATATTAAAAGCTATTTAGAATATAAAATAAATTTAATTAATTTATTTAAAATTACTTAAAAATATAATATTTTAATATTTAAATTTATATGAAATGAATTATAAAAATAATTATATATTCTTTAATTATAATTAAAAAAGTAGGACAAGGGCCCGTTTAGCATTGAATCAAATGGGCAATTTAGGGGAAAAATACAGCTTTTAATTTCCCTTTAATTTGTGCGGTGGAGAGCCAAGCTTTCAACAATAATATATTTATTTATTTATTTATTCTAATATTAAAGAAATTCTCGATTTTTTCGATTTCGAATTGGATTCGATTGATTCCTCCAGTCAGGTTCCTCTAGAATCAATCAAGTCAGACTCGTTTCGAATTGGATGGGTTTCAGCCGAATGAGTTCTATTTGGAGCCGATTCAACAAGCATCCCGACCTCTAAGTCAACCGCATAAAAATTAATATGATTAAATTATCATTATTTTTTAAATTTTTTAAAAAAGAAGTCGCCTGGCTCGAGCAACTTCTGTTAAGCGGAAGTCGCTCGGCGCACGTTAACAGAAGTCGCCCGTCCGTCGGGCGACTTCTTAATCTAACGGCGTTGCCTAACGCCAAACATGCTCTCTTTGTTAATTTTTTTTTTTAATTATACTTATATTATTAATTAATTAATTAAAAAATCATCTAAAAATATGCGGCTACGTAATTAAGAATGACTCAAAATTAACTTGTATTTTGTACGCATGTATTTTGAAAGGCTTTTGTTAAAAGTCCACCTTCGAGTTAGGTGGAGATGTCAAATTCAAGACGAGCTCAACTCGCTTAAACTCGATCATACTGACGATAAGATTATAGTAAGTCGTAGAACCGGCTGACGAGAGGATAAGATCAAACATGAATTCTCCACCCTTGCTGAATTGTGCTGTGAATTCAAACATTTGGGATTATGTTGAAAGAACCATTTGTGGTCATGTATATCTTCTGCTTTCTCAAACCTTCCTAGCACAGATAATATCATCTAAATCGAGCGCGAGCAAATTTATTATTTTACATATTATATATTTATGCATAATAATTTACATTTCATATAATATAAAATGCATAAAAATTATCTCTATATTACAATTATTGTATGTTTAGTGTAACTGTTTTATAATTTATAATATGCATAGTATAATAAAAATATTTATAACGTAATTTATCATATATAAATGAGTAATATATAAAATAATAAATTTACTATAGTATGTATGTAATTATTTATATCTATAGTATGCATTTGGCTGAAAAAATTTTGATTCGAGTTAAAATTAATCATATTTGTTGCATTATTTATAAATTTTAATATTAAATTAATAATATTTTAAATTTTAAACAAAATCTATTATTAAAATTAACTTTATTTTATATTATACACATCCCTCAAAATATAAATAAATTTATATCAATCCTTCATAAATATTTGGACAAAAATATCACACCAAAAATTATCTTTTATACTATATTCAGTAGATCATACGTTCGGACAACCAATCACAATCTGCCGCGCATGTAGTGGTCCCCACCCAAACATAACAAACCGAATGGTAGCCCAAATGTTTGAGGGGTGAACGTAATAATTTTTTCTTATAAGTATCCAGTCTCCATCATCGTGTCGAACCAAAAACTATACATCACAAAATATCGAAAATGACATTTATAATGGCCAATATATCTATATCACTATGTGTCATGTCCCCATTATCATGTTAAAGAACTCTTAAGAAAAAAATCATGCATAACAATGTTCATATTTACATATGGAATCTTATTCTTTTTTTTTAAAAAAAAAAAAAACTACTCAAATTAAATATTATCAATATTTTTAGTTTTCAAAGATATGCTAGAAGATTTGAATGCTATATGCATAAATGTGTTGTGCATACCAAAATTTTACATTTTTTTTTTGGATAGAAGAAATTTTTACATTGTTGGTTAAAGAATGTTTGTGTTCTTGATATAAAAAAAAATACATACATACATGCATACATACATCATACATACATACATACATATATATATATATATATGTGTGTGTGTTTTTGTATGAACATGAATATTATAACATTAAATATAAATATTTTTTTATGAAGTTAAATGTAAATATTGAATATCATTATTTTACGTGCAAATCTCTAAAAATATATAATCAGTAAAAATGAATAGCTACGTATGGTACATTATTTTTTTAAAGTGTGAAACGTAAGTACGAAGAATTAGATATATATAATACTCAAAAAAATGAATTATTTCAAGTAAGGTGACCTATTACTCGTTTAATGCCTATGATTAATATTTATATTTGTTGTCCTCAAAAATGAATAATATATATATATATATATATGACATCTATGAAAATAAATATTTACTTTAATTAAAAGATGTATTAGTTATATTTTTCACTCTTTATTTGAGTAATAAAGATAAATATTTTTTAAAAAAATATACATATATGAGGGATTTACATACGACATCTTCAAGGATAGTCTTACTGCTAATTTAACTTAAAATGAATATTTACATTTGTTACTTCAAAAATTAATATATATACTTAAATTTCTGTTTCTTGCGATAAAAAAAAACTTTTTTGAGTTTTTAAATTTCTATTATTCGCAACGTTATTGCCTGCAAATGTGCAATAACAATAGCTTCTCAGAGTTGGGCTGATTTTGGCCCAATAACGATGGACCTTTTGGCCCATGGGCTTTTACGAGATTAGTCTTGGATTTCAGTAACGTCGTAGAAAAAATTTCCATAGAATTTAGGCTCAAATAATTTTAAAGAAAATATTTGCAGGTATGATATTAATTCAATTTTCTTCTTACTTGATTAAACTTTGTTAAAATGAAATTAATAATTCTCTAAAAAAAAAAAAGTCTCGCTACACATTACAAATAAATTTCCCTTAGATTAGAAATAAAATTAATTTGAAATAATTTTTTTAATGTTAAAAGTAGGTAGAATGTGTGAAATAAAAATAAACTTTTTATTAAAGTGTATGAGATGTAAAATAAAGTATTTTTTTATTTAAATATAGACAAATTTACATACATACTCTTTAATTCATCTTGAATTACATATTAAATTCTTTATTTTTTTAATTTTACAACTTCACCTTTCAAATTTTCTAATAACGAAAATTGGTAGAATACGTATATTTGCAAATATATTTATAATATTTTTTATATACATATTATTGGTAATAAGCATCTAAATAATTATAATCAGCAAAAAGAATCTTTTAAAAATCTTGAGAAAAGTCTAAATATATTATTTTTGGATGATTTAGGGGGTGAAATTCTAAAATTAAAAAATAAGAAATTTAATATGTAATTCAAGATGAATTAAAGGGTATGTATGTAAATGCTGTATATAAAATAAAATTGATTATTAATATTCAAATTATAAGATGTTAAATAAGGTTGAAATTTTACAGTGAAGCTATTACTGAATGTAAAATAAAAATATAAAACTTTTGGCTTAAAATATTTTAGAATTCAGTTTGTTAACATTTAAATTACATAAATTGTTTATATGTTTCTATCTTAAAATTTTTATATGTTGGTTCATGAATTGTTTGTTTTTACATTTTGATTTTTATTTTGGGCTTTTTACGTATTGGTCCTCGACTCATTAACCATTTGATATTCATCAGAAATTCTAAAAATACGTTTCATTCGTTAAAATAAATCTCTTCTTAGGAATGAATGGGAGATATCACTAAGACGATTTATGCCGCTCCTTGAAGAGTGTCACATATTTATGTGTGAGATAATTCTTTGTTGAGGCTTCTGCGCCTCTATTTTGGTTCTTTGTGTTGAAAGATTTTTGACGCTAGTAGAAATTTTGACGAGTTGCTTTGATAACGGAGTGACCTCTTCAAAATATCATATTTCACAGTTTTCTTTTTTAGAATTTTTTTTGATGTATTTCTTTGACTTATTTCTTATCCCTCCTCATAAGCAAGGGCACCCCAAAATTTTTGGAATATATTGATATCCTTTTATATTTGGAGGAAGCCGAAGAAAGCTTGAAGAAGAAACCTAGATGAGCAACAGAAAATGTTTGAAGAATATTTCGAGAAGGATATTTATGAAGACGAAAATATTTAGATGTAGACAGGCTGTTAAACATTACAACTATTTCAATAGGTCAGGGAGCAACGCTGGGCACATCTTCCAAGCAAATCACATAAAATCTAAAGAATGTTACAAAGATATGATATTTAAGTTGTTTTATCTATGCGTGTAGACAAATCTTAGAACTCAATATGCAAAGAACAACTCAAAAAGGCGAGTAAGCACAAGGATTAAAAGTGGCACATGTGTTTGCTCTCCCGAGATAATACTCAAGCCTCCCTATAAATATTGGATGGTTGGAAGAAAGAAGTATAACTTAATTTCGGACGAATGAATGCTCCGTTAAGTTGAAGAAAAGACCACAAAGAGTTCATTGCAATGACGACAAGTGTGAGATCCATTACTTGCAAGTAGTTATAACGATGAAGAAGAGTCATCAGTGGAAATTCAGGTGAAGAGGGTTCACCTACTTTGATGGCCTCTTAAATCTACTTAAATCTTGCAAAAGGGTCAAGACATTTCTTCACATTCGGCTAATTGTCAAGCTTGTGGTGAGAAAGTCCACGTATTAAAATTTAATTGTTTCAAGTTTTTTCCCGTCTTCTCTTCAAGCTTGCTTGAAATCTCACCTCAAAGATTTTCTCAAGTAGAGCAAGAGATACTTATAGAATCAAAATCATTGTAATTAGAGATGAGAACGATTTGAGTTCTAGCTGAGCCAAGCACTGCTCAAGCTCAGCTCGTTTCAATTCGATTTGAGTTTGAGTTGGCATGTTTCAACTCTGAGTTAGCTCGAGTCTTAATCAATCTAACTCAAATCCTCTAAGAATTGAATTTTTTTTTATAAAAAAATTATCTATAACAAAATGTAAAATTAAGTTAACCATAATTATAAAATCATCTAATAGATATCCAAATTATATCTAATATATACTGATGTAATAATAAATAATTATAATAAATGACTAAAGACATTATTTATGGAGATCATGCTAAGTTGATTCGATCCGACCATAGCTCGTGACTTGGCTTTGAAACTCATGCTGAGTTCGATTTGAGCTAAATATTAATCCAAACATCGAGTGACTATCAATCTTCGAGCCAAACTCTCACCCTTAATTGTAACTTCAAATTGTATAGAATTTTGATGAGAAAGATATTATTATTTTTATTCATTCTTACGCTCTTAGTTGAACAATCAACCTCACTTCTCATTTTTAGTCTTGTATATTCTCTTTTTATCTCGTATGTCGAATTTTTATCGACTACAATGCCGAGGAGCAATCACTAATATATCAAGAATTTTTATTTTGATAAAATTACCTAGATCCCTAAATTTCTACATATTTATTATATTTTGAAGTCCCTAATTTTTTATTTATATCTGATTTCCTTAAAAAGAAAATCACATTTGGTTGATTGCATTTGGAGTTTGTACAAATAAATAAATAAGAAATTTGAGATATCAAAAAAGTAATTGAGACAATAACTATTTTTAGTATTTTTATTCTTCCCAAAATAGAAACCAGGAGCAATACATAAAAAAAAAGGAAGAACTCACTGCGTTCTCGCAAGCTTCGATTTTTGTTAATTTCAACAGTTTAATCTTTGCATACCCTCTGATTTCAAAAAAAAAAAAAAAAAAAAAAAAAAAAAAAAACAANTTTCGTCAGAATCAAAGGGAAAATTGGCGAAACCCTAGAAATCTTCGAGTTATGCGGAAAATCGGCAAAACCCTAGAAATTTTGAGTTATGCTACTGCATTGCTACAGTTCGTTTGGGCGAATGAGGAACAAATTGAAGCCATTCCGATCGATTTTCCCAAAATGGAAACTAAATTGAGCAAAAGGTTTGTAGAATTTGAGAAGAAGAAGATCAAAGAGAAAGCAAATCCACCAAATCCACCAGTTCTATTCTATTCCTGTTTCTGCGTCTGCAATACCAGATCAGATCGTCTTCATCGATTCTGAGTGAAAGATTTATAGAATTGAGAAGAAGAAGAAGAAGAAGATCAAAGAGAAAGAAAATCCACCAAATCCACCATTTCTATTCTGCGTCTGCAATACCATATTGGATCGTCTTCATCGATTCGCCGAGCTCGGTATCTCGTGGATGTGCTGGAGATGCCAGATGTCAGGGTAGTCCTCCCAGAAGAACCCCGACGTTCCGCCTCTGTAGTCGCAGGAGAAAGATCGGAAGTCCTCGTCGACGAAAGGGAACCAGCCGAGAAGCCTCTCCTCCTCCACTCCAGCCCAGCACCAGCCGTCGAGCTCCCACGCGGTGTCCCAGGGGATCTGAATCAGATCCGCCGGGGAGGAAGCGGAAGTTGCGGCGGAGATCGGCGGTGGCGGCGGCGACAGCGGCTGCAGTGTCGGGGCGGCCGGCATTGCTCTTTTGGCGCCCTTGCGGAGCTTCTCGCCGGCGGCGGCAGGTTTGGGTTTCGCCGGCCGCTTTTGGGGTTTGGCTGCAGACTGGGAAACGCGGGAAGGCGGGAGAGAGGCCTCAACTCTCTCTCGCTTCATCGTTTTGGAGAGAGAGAGAGAGAGAGTGAGGGAGAGGACAAGGGTTCGAGATGGGGACGGGGAAGAAGGCAGGAGAGGGGTTTAATTGGTGATTAATAATTTATAGTACTTAAAAATCAAGTAAAGGGAAATTACATAATACTACTAAAATTTTCAAATTTCTTATTTAATGTCCTAATTTCCATAGCAGTCCCCAACTTTTAGATCTTCAAAATAGATCCTATCCGGCAGCTCTATCTCCTTCCACTAATTCTTCCTCCGCTCAAGCGTAGGACGTCTTTCTCGTCTCTTGACGTAAGACTCTAATGAGAGTGAAGAAAAAAATTTATTAAAAACTGAAGAAATAAGATTATCAAAGATTTAACTGAAGTAGCTTATTAAAGAGTAATGTTTTTTGATAAAATGTATAGTGCTAACGTGTGAAACTTTAATGATAATTTGAGATTTGAATTTTCGATGAAGAATTGGGATATGAGATTTGAATATGTTAGTATGAGAAGGAAACATCAATGAAGTTAGATCCCAAAAAGAGACGTTTGGAGACCAAGGAGAGGAATAATAAACCTTATAAGAATATATTGTTGAGAAGTTAAGCTCTCTAGAAGGAATCTTTGTTTCATAAAATAATGTACTTCTAAAAAATACAGATAATTTGGAGATAGTTATAAGGGAGTAACAATGTTAGCCCTGACCAAAATTATTAGTATAAAAGTGACTTTGAGGGAAATTTAGCATTTTGATGAGTGTTTAATTGTCGCTACATCTTTCTGCTATAAAAGGGCAACTAAGAGAGAGAGATAAAAAGAGAGAGAGAAAGAAAGCTATTATTATTACTGTGTACACGTCTTACTATTTATTGAGAGAATAATGAAGTTGGGTTATAATATAGAGTTCTTTGGCAAAAATAAACTTCTATAAAATTATATATGTTTGGGGTTTCATTTCCTCGAACTTTCTGCTACATAACCACCACCCCCTACAATCACCAACCAGTCTACATATTCATTCTAAGCTACTGCAAGCAATGCTACTACTTAGTATTAATTATGCTCCCATATGATCATCATTGCTTCTTTACTATTACATTATTTCCTTACACATTCTTTTAGTACTGTGTTCTCAAGTCATGAATAACGAACTAGAAGTAAAACATCAGAGAGAAAGCTAACTCATTATTACTGCTTTGTTGGTGTGTGGTGCATAATCTTAAAATAGATCTTTCTTTAATGATGCCCAGAAACGACAAAGCTAAAAATGACGGCGAGGTGATAACCAAAAGAATAGAATTACAACAACAACAACAACAACAACAACAACAACAACAACAACCAAGCCTTAATCCCACTAGGTGGGGTCGGCTACATGAATTATTTATTTTCAATGCTCCCTATCAGTTACCAAATTCTTATCTAAGTCTAAGTAACTAAGATCACTCCTTATAGTTTCTTGTCATGCCTTCTTTGGTCTCCCTCTTCCTTTTTGTACATGGGCAAAATTCAATAACTCAATTTTTCTAACTAGAGCTTCAATCGGCCTACGATTTAGATGTCCAAATCATCTAAGCCAACTTTCTCTAAGTTTATCCTCAATTGGTACAACACCAACTTTCTTTCGGATAAACTCATTTCTCATTCTATCCTTTCGTGTATATCCACACATCCACCTTAACATTCTCATTTCTGTAATATTTATTTTATTTGTATGTTTTCTCTTTGCAGGCCAGCATTCTGCACCATATATTATCGCTGGTCTTACTACAGTTTTATAAATATGACGTAATAGTATTAGAGCCAAAAAATGGTAGGGAGGGGATGGATAGTCCTATTTGGAAAAGGAGGAGATTTTGTAGCATGTGAATGTAAAATAACGATTACAAAATATTGAGACAGTTAAAATGGACGATACCTTGACATCTCACGATACAAAATAAAGATAAAAATACGTCGAAGGTTCCCCGGCATACAAACCTAGTTATAATTTACCTCGATAGTTAGATTTAATGATTTTTGAAGATTTCAGTAATATAAATGTAAAAATGACAAATTAAGTTCAAAGATTTTGGTTGCTTTTATGTTCCCAGCTGGAAAAAGATAAAATGATCAAATATATGTAATTAAATAATTCATTTTTTTTTAATGTAGTGATCCCAAATATTATTATCCTATTCAATTATTCTAGTTCTGAATTTTGTAATTTCAGTATGTGACAAATTTCAGACGGCAAGCCAAGAATAAAGGATATTGCTTCAATTTTATTCCATTTTTTCTCCACACGCACCAATATTTACATATATAATTATTTAATTTCCAGGGGCTAACAAGTAAAAAAGACAAAACAAGAGCCATGGCCATGCCGGCTTCCACTCACCGCCATGCGTGGAGCGGTGACGGGATCATGATCTGCTTTCTGTAAAGACGGTGACGCGATCAATCTAATTGTTAAAAAAAAATGGTAAATTACTTAGAGGTCTCTATAGTTTTAGTTGATAACTACAAGAAAATATTTCTCAACAAGATATACATTTTCTTGGTAAACTAGTCATTTTTCTCTATAATAATTCAGGCCCAAGTAAGACTGATTGGTCCAAACTCAAATTTAAAATTTTCAAGTTCAAAACAAAATCCTTTCAATTTTAAGTTGAATTTACTTTATTTTTTTTTAATTAAAAAAAATTATATATGTAAAATAGTTTAAATATAAAAAGCCTAGATAAGTATTTTTATACAAATTTTAAGTCGATTATATATTGAATTAATTTTATTTGAGTGAATTGACTTTGAGAAATAAGAAGGTTAATTTGAGTTTGGATCGTGTAAAATACGAATGAGTTTTGAACATAATGATCGGTCCCTGTACCAATTAGTTCTGTTATCTCAAACCATAGGAACCGTTTTATAATTTACCTTAAAAATATGGATTTAAGCCAGCAACGAACCCGGCCGGCCCTTGCCCGAATCAACGGTCGGGCCGGCCCGATCGCCGAGACCCGACGGCAGAAACGGCAGACCACACGGCGACACGGGACGGTTGACGTCTGCATGCGCAAACAAATTTTATTATTTTAATATAATTTCGATTATAATATTCATTGTAGGATTTACGTATATGATTTTTTTTGGGTAAACTACATCTGGGTCCCTGAGATTAGTTATAATAACATTCATATTAATATTTTCAAAAGTTTAACATCTGGACTTGTTTGGTTGGAGGATAAATTTGAGAAAAAAAAATATTTTATTTTATAAAATTGATAGTGAAGAAATTTATTTTAATATTAGAAGATGTGTAGGATTTGAAATAAAATTGATTTTAAGGTTGAAATTTGTATTAGATGTAAAATAAAGTTGATTTTTAAAATTTAAATTTGTGTTCGATGTGAAATAAATTTATTAAAATTGATAATAAATTTAAAATATTATTATTTTATTTATTTTTACTTATTTTTGAGTTTATGCAAAACATGCCTTCCTGATTTTTAAAAATTTTAATATCTAAATTTTTCCTAAATTTTTTATTATTAATTTTTTAAAAATTACAATTATACTCTTTACTCTCTCCACTGAAGAGAGGGAGGAGATGGCGTTATTAAAATTTTAAAAAAGTAATAATAAAAATTTTAAAAAAATTCATAAGATAAAATTTTAAAAATCAAAGATACAGCAATTAAATTTAAAAAATATAAATTGAGTATTATTATATTTTAAATTCAAAAACTTAAGTGTAATTTATTTTTTTTAATAAAAAATACATGTTAACACGTGGTTCCTGCGCTGCATCCTGGCCGAACACGTGGCGCCCGTCAGGTTTGTAC
>JAEMOT010003447.1:9585-61718 GCA_019297695.1 Apostasia ramifera
GCGGTCGCGCGAGGACTCCGGCGGCGGCGCAGGGCGGTGCGGTGATCGCGCGGCTGCCGGATCTAGTGGAGAGAGAGTGGGTAAGGGTATAATGGTAATTGTAATATTTTTTAATAATAAAAAAATAAAAAAAGGACCCAGATGATAATTTTTGAAAATCTAGGAACCCCGATGTTATAAATTTAAAATCATGTACCTGTATGATAATAACCCTTAAACTCAGAGACCTGGGTGAAATTACCCCAATATATTAATATACTATTTAATAGATGTGTAATTATTATTATTATGTTAAACTTTAATCATACACATCGATTCGATCACCAAATATATTTTTTCAGATAAAATATATCGATATAATAAATTTAAATTGCTTAAATATTAGTACTAAGTTAAAAAACTGTGAAATTAAATAGATCAATATCTAAATGCTAGTATTTATTTCCAATACAAAAAAATTCTTCGAATAGTCAAAACATTACTATTATTCCATTAAAATAACTTATTTTGCGCTGAATTCTTCTCTAAATACTTGTATTTGCAAAAAATTCATTGATATAGCAATAGATTGTAATAAACTTGACACTTTTTAATGGAAATACATTGATGTATAACAAGACAATATCTAAAAGTATTTATTAGGTTTAAATACATTAATATACTTTCAACTACATTTGTAATTGCCGGTATCATATTGAAATACATTCATATACATTAATGTAATTGCGAGTACAAAATTATATTATATCGAATGCCAAATATATGTCGTTTGTTAAAATGTATCGATGTAATTTCAAGTATAAAATTAAATTACCTTTGTTTGTAATACGCTAATGTCTAAGTGTTAGTATTATATTCAAATATAACGAACAATCATCGAATATTGTATAATTGCTAGTAGTTAAAATAAAATGATATGCAATGAATCATTCTTTGAATTCATGTATTCGACCTAAATTCATTGATATTGTAACGAATAGTTGTGAAATTGTCACAATTTAATTCAAATATTTTTATATGTAACAAATTAGTCTTTAAAAAAATCTATGAAGTTGAAATATATTTATATGTTATTAAGAAAGTATATAATTACTAGTATTATGTTAAATTTCAATTATATGCATCGAATCTATTATGAATATATATTTTCAGTTTAAATATATCAATAAAACAGATCTAAATTGTGTAAATACTAATACAAATCTCAAATGCTAGTATTCAATTAAAATCTCAAATGCTAGTATTCAATTAAAATCTCAAATCTTAAATGTCTAAATACTTGTATTCTATTCGAATTCACTCTAAAATTTTTGAATAATCGTATAATTTCTAGTATTCAATTAAAATAACTTATTATGCAATTAATCAATCTCCATATATCAATAAAACAGATTTAAATTGTGTAAATACTAATACAAATCTCAAATGCTAGTATTCAATTAAAATCTCAAATCTTAAATATCTAAATACTAGTATTCTATTCGAATTCACTCTACAATTTTTGAATCATCGTATAATTTCTAGTATACAATTAAAATAACTTATTATGCAATTAATCGATCTCCAAATGCATTTGTTCGGTTAAAATTCATCAATATATCAACAAATAGTTATAAACTTTTTACTATTCATTTGAAATACGTTAATATGTGACATATCAATATGTAAAAGTCTCTTAAATTTAAACACATCGGTATACGTATCAATGAATGCATTAAATCGATCACCAAATATATATGTTTTCCATTAAAATGCATCGATGTGCTAAATATAAATCGTATAATTGTGAGCATTAAGTTAAAATATCATGATATATAGTAAACTCAAGCCTAAGTACTAGTATTCTATTTAAATATAATAAATAATCATCGATATACTAACAAATTAATGTATAACTGCTAGTATTATGTTAATCTTCAATCATATGTATCAATTTGATTGCAAAATACATGATTTTACATCGATATAATAAACTCATATTATGTAATTGCTAGTACTAAGTTATAATACCTTGATATGTAGTAGATTATTATCTAAATGCTAGTTTTCTTCTCAAAAATAATAAAAAATTGTTAAATCATTATATAATTATTAGTATTCAGATTAAATAGTATATTATGCAATGAATTATTTTTTAAATACATGTATTTAACCTAAATTCATTAATATAGTAATAAATTATTGTAAAATTATCATTATTTAATTCAAATAGATTAATATGTAATAAATAAGTTTTTAAAAGTGCCAATTAAATTGAAATACATTGATATAATACAGTGTAGATGTTTAATTATTGGTATTATGTTAAAATTAAATAATATATTTCGAATCGAATGCTAAATATATATTTTAAGTTAAAATACATTGATATAATTAATCTAAATAGTGTAATTACGAGTACTAAGTTAAACTACCTTGATATCGAAAATATTAAATTCCAAATGCTTGTATTCATTTCAAATACAATGAAAATTCGTTGAATAGTCGTAAAATTAATAGTATTCAAAATAACTTATTATGCTATGAATTATTTTCTAAATACTTGCATTCAGCCTTAATTCATTGATATTCCAATAAACTATTCTGAAATTATCATTATTTAATTCAAATATATTAATATGTAATCAGGTAGTATCTAAAAGTATCTATTAAAATTTAAATACAATGATATACCATCTAGTATATGTGCAATTACTGGTATTACATTAAAATTCTACCATACATCAATTCGATCGCCAAATATATTTTTTCAGTTAAAATACATTGAAATAATAAAATCTTAAACGCATAATTATTAGTACTAAGTTAAAATGACATGATATTGAATATAATAATGTCTAAATGCTAGTATTATTTCCAATACTAAAAAATCTTCAAATAATCAAAAATTGTTATTATTCAGTTAAGATAATTTATTTTGCACTGAATTCTCTTCTAAATGCCTATATTTGCCGTAAATTCATTGATATAGTATTGGATTGTAATAAACTTGCCACCATTTAATTGAAATACATTGATATGTAATAAGATAGTATCTAAAAGTGTATATTAGGTTTAAATACATTGATGTACTATCAACTAAATATGTAATTACTACTATTATGTTGAAATACATTCATATGCATTGAATCAAATGCCAAATATGTGTCTTCTGTTAAAATGTATCAATTTAATAAATAAAAATAATGTAGTTGCGAGTACTAAGTTAAATTACTTTGGTATGGAATAAACTAATATCTAAATGCTAATATTATATTCAAATATAACAAATAATCATTGAATAGTTGTATAATTGCTAATAGTTAAAATAATATAATGTGTAATGAATCATTCTTTGAATTCATGTATTCAACCTAAATTCATTGATATAGTAGCAAATAGTTATAAAATTATCACAATTTAATTCAAATACCTTTATTTGCAATAAATTAGTTTTTAAAAATGTCTATTAAGTTATAATACATTGATATAATATCAGGAAGACGTATAATTACTGATATTACGTTAAATTTTAATTATATGCATCAAATTGGTTACGAAATATATGTTTTCACTTAAAATATATCGATATAATAAATCTAAATTGTGTAAATGCTAATACTAAGCTCAAATACCTTAATATGGAATAGATCAATATCTAAATGCTAATGTTCTTTTTGAATTTACTCTAAAATTATCAAATAATCGTATAATTTCTACTATTCAGTTAAACTAACTTATTATGCAATTAATCAATCTCCAAATGCATGTGTATAGTTTAATTTCATCAATATATCAATAAATAGTTTTAAACATTTTGCTATTTATTTGAAATATATTGATATATAAAGAATCTATATTTAAAAGAGTCAGTTAAATTTAAATACATCGATATATTATTTTGTAAATATATAACTACTGATATTATATTAAAATACATTCATATGCATCAAATCGATTGTTAAATATGTCTTTTATTAAAATACATTGATGTGCTAAATATAAATTGTTTAATTGTGAGTACTAAATTAAAATATCATATGTAATAAACTCATGCTTAAGTACTAGTATTCTATTCTAATACAATAAACAATCATCGATATACTAACAAATTAATGTATAATTGCGAGTAATGTTCAACATATGCATCAAATCGATTACCAAATATATGATTTTGGTTAAAATATATAGATATAACAAACTTAAATTATGTAATTACGAGTATTAAGTTAAAATATAGTAGATTCTGACTGCTAGTTTTCTTCTCAAAAATAATAAAAAATTATTGAATTATTATATAATTATTAGTATTCAGATGAAATAATATGTTATGTAATGAATGTTTTTCTAAATACATATATTCGACCTAAATTCATTGATATAGCAAGAAATTATTATAAAATTATCATTATTTAATTTAAATGCATTAATATGTAATAAATAAGTTTCTAAAAGTGCTTATTAAGTTGAAGTAAATCGATATACTATAAAATTGATGTTTAATTATTGGCATTATGTTAAAATTCAATCATATACTTCGAATCAATTGCTAAATATATATTTTAAGTTAAAATACATTGTTATAATTAATCTAAATAGTGTAATTGCGAGTACTAAGTTAAACTATTTTGATATAAAAAATATTAAATTTTAAATGCTTGTATTTATTTCAAATATAATGAAAGATTATCGAACAGTCATAAAATTGATAGTATTTAATTAAAATAACTTATTATGCTATGAATTGTTCTCTAAATGCTTGTATTCAGGCTAAATTCATTGATATTCCAATAAATATTTGTAATATTGTCATTATTTATTTCAAATATATTGATATATAATGAGGCAGTATCTAAAAATGTCTATTAAATTTAAAATACAAATTTGTACCATCTAGTTGATGTATAATTGCTTGTATTATATTAAAATTCAATCATATGCATCGATACAATCGCCAAATATATATTTTTAGTTAAAATACATCAAAATAATAAATTTAAATTGTGTAAATGTTATGCTGTGATATTAAATAGAGCAACGTCTAAATGTTAGTATTATTTTTAAATTATTATAAAATTATCGAATAATCATATAATTGCTAGTGTTCAGTTAAAATAATATATTACAAAATGATTCAATCTCTAAATGCATATATTCAACATAAACTCATCAATATATCAATAAATATAAATAATTAAATAATTTTTTATAAATTTAATTAATGTGTTTTATAATGTCTTGTAATATTTATATTTAAAGTATATTATATATTTTTAAATATTTTTAAAAATAATATTTAATAATTATTAATGATAAATTTGATTTTAAATTTTTAAAATTTAAATAATTTATTGGAAGAATTAAAATTGCTCGTACCAAAATTACCGAAATCGTTAAAACTGTTGAAACTGATAGTTTTATGTTGTGATTAAAATTGAAACTGAAATCGAGTTTTAAAACCTAGTTTCTTATGTTTCTATAATAGATTATAAAATAATATAATAAGTTTAACTCATAATTTGTGAACAAAATTTAAAATTTTATATAGAATTTATAAGAATTCAGTTTTAGTCTAATTCGTGAATTAGAATTTTGAAATTACAAATCAAATTGTATTTTGCAGACTCATTTTGAAACTGAACCATAATTTATAGATTATTTAGTTTTAATTCTTTTATTTTAATTACTACAATTTCAAATTGATTTTGAGATATCGGTTTTCCTGTTCACCAATTGTCCCCTTTGAAATGCATCTCAATAAATAAAAGTAATTTTTTTTATGTTTATAATGTATGTGCCTGCTGTCACATAGAAATTTTAATTAAAATTAAAATTTTAAATTATTTACTGGAGATGTATAGCAATATTCTTCACGGAAGGGTCTTCGATTTTTTGCTCTCTCCGAAAAAAACAAAAAATGATATGCTTATTTTTATTTAAAAAATATTTTATGATATTTATGAATAAATTAAATTTTTTTATATAATAGTTATATAATAATATTGTAATAAANATAATAATAATAATAATTTGAGCAAGAATGTTTTGATATGTGAAATAAAGTTAATATTTTTAGTCTATAATATAAAATAAAATGATATTTTTATTAAATAGTATTAAATATATGAAATAAAAATAATATTTTTTATATTAAAATTTATATAAAATAATTTAAAAAATTTATTTATTATTTTTTTAAATTACTATTATTTTAATTTTATTTTTTCGGTCTGTAACAGAATGAAATATAATAATAATTAATAATAATGTGAATAATAATAATAATAATAATAACCGCACGGTACGTGAGATCAGTCTGACCGCTTATCTATACCCTAATTATGCGGGAACTCGCTCTGCGTCGGAATCCGCCGTCCTGGATTCTCCATCACAGCGCCATGAGATCTCGCCCGCGAATCTAAGTCCAACTCCTCCTTGATATAGCAATGGCGGCTACCTTCGAGCTTCACGCCTTCTTCGACCTCCTGTCATCTCCCTCCGCCGCGCGCCGCCAGTCAAACCCACGTCCTCTCGTCTTCTCCTGCCGGTCCGGGGCTTCATTGACTCCAGCAGTCCCTGCCTCCTACGCGGAGACGGATGCCAGCAAGCGAGAGCGCACCGTCATCCGCCTTGGCCTCCCCAGCAAGGGTCGCATGGCTGATGAAACCCTAGCGCTCCTCAAGGTAGAAGGTTTTCTTTTTCTTCTTCATGCAATCTTCAGTGCCAGATCGCTTTTCCTTATCTCATTATGTTGTTGTCTTTCGTGTTTCTTCGCAGAATTGCCAGCTGACAGTGAGGCAGGTGAACCCGCGACAGTATGTGGCGGACATTCCGCAGGTTAATAGCCAGTGTGGATCTTTTCTGCATGGTTGATGTATTTATTTTTTTGAATTTTTCTTGACTATTTACTCATTCATCATGTTGCTAATAATTTTTCTTGGCAATTCGTTTAGTTTGGAAACGTATCATTTCCGGGTCCCAAGTCCCAGATTTGAAGTGAGGAGGGTTCTATTAAGTAGGCTATAGCAACGTAAAATTGTTTAATCAAACATGACATAAATCTTTTAAGAAAGTCGATTGCACTTAGGGGGCGTTTGGTTCAATGTTATCTTGATGTTATGTTATGTTATCTAGAGAAAACAATTGTTTGGTTTAATGACATCTACAAGTAATCTTTTATTAGATTATAAAATTATTAGTTAAAAGATGACATCTAAATGTTATGAAATTTAGATTACATAACATAACACCAAGATAATAACGAACCAAACGTCCCCTTAGTGAGATAAATACTTGGTTGTTGTTGTATTTTGTTTGGTTTGGAGGACGAGTTGGAGTTTATACAAACTAATTCAACATTTTGGCATGATTCAGAATGGTAACTTCTTTTTTAAGACTACTGGCTCTTTTTAGCTTCCCTTTCCATCAAGTCTTTCGCAAAACACTGAGTTCTTTCAATTGAAGAATTTTCCAAAAGGGTTGATAGTTGCACTTAGATTATTGGAATAATATATGGTACATGGTCAAGACAATAGGAGTTGCTTGTAGGCTAGCTAGCACGACAATCTCATTTGTCCATGTATTTGTCTTGCTTGAACTAATTCTTCAGAGGACATTGTTAAACTGCTAAGACAAGGTTAATTCAGTCATGAGATACACCCTTTCACTTGGATTCTAAAGTATGCCAATTAGTTTATTGGTGTGAGATAGCCTTGCTTTTCCATGAGTGCCATAAGAATCTCTCAAGAAGATCTCAATTGAATGCTACAATTATTCATACAGATGGTGCCCCCAACTTATTCAAATCCTCATTTGTATCACTTCAAATTAAATCTGGGGCTATTGGAATGCCTCAAAGGATATTCAACTGTCACCTTGTCTTAGTAGCTATTAACATGTCACTATCAGTGGGCCTCCCTTTACACAGTGGTTGTGGGAATGTGACAGTTGTTAGAATATCAATGGATGGATATTTTAACTATTTGCCAATGCAACATCAGCAATCTTGTTGGTCACAATGATGCTTCTCACGTCTATAAATAGCAAATATTTCATTCATCAAAAGAGAGTTATTTCCTGAAATTAAAATTACCATAATTATTTTTTACTAAAATTAAAGAGAGTTCTTTCCTACTGCCTTAAAACTCCCCATTATAGAGCTTGTATTCCCCTACTAACTCAAAAGTTTTTATTTATGCTTGACTTCAAATTGATGTGAAAAGAAAGGATTTCGAGTCCAATCAGCTTGACTCGAATCAACTTGATTTTGAGTTGATGTTGACTCAATTTTGTGTTTCTATATATCATTATATAATAATGGTTTATACTTGAATTCAGCACTGCATTTCAGCATACACGTGGCACCCAGAGACCCTTTTAATTTTTATTGTCATTGTGTGCAAGTGTTTATTTCATCGGTGATAATATCTGACTAATCAGCCTTTGCCTTTGTAGGTCTCGAACCCCGAACTTGAGGTTTCAGCATCTCATGACCTCGGCCATGATATTTGGGCTTCAGCGCCCCCTAGTAATATCGGTCATGATGTCTACTCACCTCCACCTATCACTGGCAGCCCAGTGGAAATCAAGAACTTGCGTGCCCTTGCCACTTTTGACAGTTTTTTCAGAGTCGACAATGATGGGACCGCCAATATGGATCCAGTGAATATGATATACAATATTTCATCCCGGGAAACTAGTTGAGCTCTACTACAACTCTGCTATAAATACCTTTAGGCAAAGCCCCAGGAAAAAAAGACAAAAAAATCAACAGATAAGAAAGAGAATCAGATTCTCCCGAGAAACATTGGGGGCGAAGCTTGTATTCTTTTTCTCTTGTATTGGTCCTCTGACCAAAACTTTTTTGAGCTTTAGCAAAACCTTTCTCACTAACTCTCTAGTAGACGTAGGGGAAGTCATCCCTGAACCACCTTAAATCTCTGTGTGCTTTTTTTCATGATTGTTATCTCTCTGACACTGAACTTCTGCGCTAAAAATATTGTGTGCTGCTAATTCTCAGAACTCTATTTCTCTCTGTCAATATTTTATATTTCTCCAATTGAGAACGAGAAGATGGTAGGCAAAACTCGTAGAACCAACTCTTTGGCCCATAACGCCCAGGCAGTAGGAGAATCGTCCGTCAGAGCCCTTGGAGATGAGGTTTCGATCTCTGCCTCCAAGCGTCACGCTGCATCAACTTCTTCATCAAGGGGAACCAGCATGATAGAGCTGCATAAGATGTTGGCGAACCTCACCAACCTCGTTATTGGACTCGCCACTAAACAGGTCGTGGCCATCCTGCAGACCCATGCGCCCAACGCTGTCACTGATCCAGTCCTACGGTCGGTCACGGAGACTCCTGCACCCCTTCCGCCAGTCGCAGTGGTTTTTGTTCCACCTCCGCCGATTTCAGCGGACCCAGTTTAGATCCCACCGCCGAACGCGGCGGTTTCAGCTAAGAATTGTTTGCCAGTTGCGGCGACGCTCCCATTACCTCGGCAAGAGCAAGGGGGGCTCCCATCCCCTTAAGAACTTCTGCTCAATCCTCTGGAGGATGAGAGCTTCTCCACTAGGAGACTAGACATAACCTTCCACCTCTTTCTTCTTGCCCACCACTTCCTCAACCTACTTGTCTCCCTCCAGCTTTCCCTTTGTTCCTAGGTTGAGGGAATTTGTTCTTTTCTAGCATTCAGGCTCCTCAATATGAGCCTAATGCTTTTTTTGGGCCTCTTGACAATAATGCTCCTTTCTGCGATGTCATTCGTCAAGCGCCTGCTCAGCATAGCTCCAACTAAGTAAAAATTTTCAACTGTCATAGAAATCAAGAACTCGTGTGTCCTGGCCACTATTGATGGTTTTTATGAAGCCGGCAATGGTGGGACTGCTAGTATGGATCCAGTGGATATAATATACAATATTCCATCCCAGAAAATCCGTTGAGCTCCACTACAACTCAGCTATAAATACCTCTGGGTAGAGCCCCAGAAAAAAGGACAGAAAAAAGATCAACAGATAAGAAAGAGAATCAGATTCTTCCGAGAAACATCGGGGATGAAGTTTGTATTATTTTCCTCTTATATTGGTCCTCTGACTAAAACTTTTTTGAGCTTTAGCGGAAACTTCCTCATTGACCCTTTGGTGGACGTAAGGGAAGCCATTCCTAAATCACCTTAAATCTCTATGTGTTTTTCTTGATGATTATTATCGAGACTCACACTGAACTTCTGGGCTAGAATATTGCGTGTCGCTAATTCTCAGGACTTTATCTTTCTCCATCAACAATAATATTTAAAATTCATTTTTAATTTTATAACATTATTTTATTATGTATGATAGTTAAAATTTTATTTTTGCAATTTTTAAGATTATGCAAGTAAAAGGATTTGAACACTCACCAAGGAACATGTGCACATGGATCTTATCCTATGAAGCACAGACATGACACGGGAATACGGGAAACGACACGACGACACGATAATTTTTTAAAATATAGGACACGGACACGGCATGACACGCCAAATATAATAATAAAATTAACAATTCATACTAAAAAAATATATATAACATAATACAATCTTAATGTTTTAAGTATAAACAACTTGTAAGTAGCACTGAGGTCTCATAAAATCAATATGAGAACTTGAGAACAAATGTTGTCGGCATTAAAAAGATTTGAGATATAAATTTAGGGTTTACTTTGAATAAGAAAAAATATAATTTTACTTATTTAGGACAATCACAATGAGCACGACAATAAGAGAAAGTAAGAGCTCTCGGTGTTGAAGATGAAAAAAGGATAAAGGTGAAATTAGAGTTCTAAACTTTTTACGATTGGTTCATTTTCGTAAGGCTTAAGGGCAACAAAGGAGGAAAAAAATTGATTTAACTTCGTTAACTTAGAATTTTGACTTATATTAAGTAAAAAATTTAACAACAATAAGAGATAGGTTTTTAGTTTTATTAAATAGAATTTTAACGATAATTAAAAAAATGAGATAGATATATCCATAAATTTTATTAAAAATATCTAATATTAATAAATAAATTTAACATTAATATTAAATATATCCAATTCTATTTTATGTATTGTAGAAGTATCCTGTATCTCAGAAGTATCCTAAAAGTGTCTCAGAATTGTGCTAAGATGTCCCAAAGTGTCCTCGAGTGTCGAAGAAGTGTCTTTTAGTTTTTTTTAATATTATTTTATTAGACACGCCACGTGGCGTGTCCGACACGGTGTCCTGGCGTGTCCCCAAGTGTCCGTGTGTCCGACACGGACACGACGTGCTTCTTAAAGTGCCCATGCTTCATAGATCTTATCTAATGAGCCATTCCTATCCAATGGATTTCTCGCATAATTGTTAGAGTATCAACAAGCGAATATTCTAATGGTTTCCCAATGCAACATCATTGATCTTGTTGGTCACAATGACACTCCTCGCATCTTTAAATAGAGGATAATTCATTAAAAGAAAGTTTTTTCCTACAAGCCTTGAAACTCCCCACTGTAGAGCCTATATTTTTCTTTTTCATCTCTTTCCATTCCACATTATAATAGCTCCTTCCATGAAGAAAACCCTTGTAATCTTCCTTTTTGAATTAACTCTTGGAATACTTCTTTGGCTTGGCTCGTGCCCGTAGGAGGATGTCTCTAAACTATATAAATCTGTGTTCTCTGTTTTTGTGCAATTTGATTTGATCCTCACCCCTTGAACATTTTTTTCTATTTTTCAACAATAGTAGAATCCACTGTTAACAATAATGGATTCATAAAGAGACGAAGTAGTTATGCCATTCGCCCTAATACTAGGATCAAGAACTCTCTGTATACTAATGGCTCCGTTGTCATATTATATTCTATTATACTTTCAAATCATTTATTCCCTTTTGAGCTAATGAAAGCTAACATTTAATAAGCAGGGACATTCTCAGCTAACCGCAAACAAAGTTTCGGGTCGCTTATTGGAATCATAGACTTAGTCATCAAATAGCCCTACCCGAGAAATTCTTATCTTCTACCAAGAATTGTCCCGAATACCTATCCAAACCAAGCCTTTTGCTAACTCTATTCTCTATCTGTTAATGCTTTTGTTCTTCAATCTCATCCTATTCTTTCTTCCTCTCGAGCAAATGATAATGGATCTCGATCAAGCCATAGAGATGGCTAGGTCATAGGCCACTATTCTGACGGAACTGAGGACCATTAATTTGGAGCACATGAGGCCAATTCAAGAAGTCTTATTGTCGAATCCATCTCCCATGCCAGTACATTCTTTACAGTTCCCGCTCTCAACTACCATGCCATTTGGAATGCCAGGGACGAGCCCGTTTAGCTTTAATTCCTCAAGCATAGTCAGTGTCTAAAAATGTAGTACCAAAACACTCAGCTTATCCTCAATTGGTCATTGTCCCATCGGAGTACTCAACTCTAGATTGTAGAACATCTCCTCTACCAACATTCTTATAAAGATAATAGTCATCCAGTTCCACTACATGCAATTGCAACTTGTTGGATCAATTTTATTCATTATTCAACACTATCTCCTTTGACTTGGAGACTGAGGCATAATGAAGCCAAGGCCACTGGCAGATCGTGCTGACTAACTCTCTATCTCCTATTCTTTAGAGCGAATGACATGCCAGAGGAGGCCTTATTTCCCCGGAGGCATTCTCCATAATGATTGCACAGAACCTTTTTGGGACAGTCGACATCAACATACCTCTCTCGGACTTGATTAAATCTGTGCTAGTACTAGAAGATTGTCCTATTTGGGTATTATAAGGGCAAGATAGATCCTAAAAAGCATATCTGGGGATTTGAAGTAACAATTCGGTACGCTCATCTAGATGACCATGTCAAATGCCGTTTTATGGTTTCCATTTTCAAAGCGGCAGCCTTCATGTGGTACATGAGACTCGTCTATGGGTCTTTTTAGTTGTATCTTCACCATAAATGGTCTCTCGGTACTATGAAGGTTGAAGTTTTAGTTATCTCTTTATCGAATTTCAAGTAGAAATCTTGTAGAAGTATCAAAATCTACACCGAAGGCCATACTATGCCAAAACTTTACATTTCTAATGTGTTGACGAGTGACGAATTGAAATATATCATTTTAGAAAAGTTGGCATTAGTTTTATCAAGAAGAAATCTTCTCCCATACTTCCAAGAACATTTCATAAGGGTAGCTAGAGATTAATTGCTCAAGCACATCCTTCATTCTCTTGAAATCTCCTGCTACTTGTTTTGGTGATTAACTGAACTCAGTGAATTTGGCATCACATTCGTTCCTAGAACCACTATCAACTCACAAGCAAGTGTCGATTTTATGGTAGAACTTACCACGTCTGAACCTCCACCACAGCAGCGCAAACATATCCCTTTGGACAATTTACGTATATAGAGCTTCTAGGCTACAATATCTTGGAATGGGCATCCTACTAACCAGCCCCTTAGGTATTTAGTTTAAATGGTCTATTCATTTAAATTTCTTTTTCATTAACAATTAGGATGAGTACGAGGCTCTTATTGTTGGTCTCAAGTTCGCACATGGTATCAGAGCCAAGCACATCCAGCGCATGGAGACTCATTTTTGGTTATCATTCAAGCCACTAGAAAAAATGAGAACAAAGATGTGATTTTTATAAGGTATCTTGCCAAAGTCCAGGAGCTTGTTAAACTCTACGAAGAATTCGATATCACTTATCCTCGAAGAGAAAATGAGGAATGTGATCAACTAGACAAATATGGAAATCTAAACTTCTAGTAATAATAAGCCTACTATGCTTTCAGATATGCTCAACCTGAAGTCCTTTGCACCCTTTAAGAGCCCTACTAGATGGATAAAATAATTAACTATCTTGAGAATGGAACTAGCTAGCTTATTGCAAGAAAGTCAAAAAGCTCAAATTTCGGCATGCAAAGTATGTCAAGATGGGCAACTCTACAATTGAAGTTACTCTCTTTCCCTTACAAAATGCCTTTGTCCCAAGGAAGCAATGGAAGTTCTAAAGCAAGTTCATGGAGGAGAATGTGGCATCAATTCCCCGTGAAAGAGCCTCCTTTCCTATGTCCTATGATGGAGCTAATTCTGGTTGGACATCTATAAAGATGCAAAGGAGTTTGTCCAAAAGTTCCCCTTGTGGTACTACAAATGTCAGCCTACTCGTGGGAATGGATTATTTCACTAAGTGGGTTGAAGCAAAATCAATAAGACCACTAGTCGATACATTGAAAACTATATTTGGGCACATATCTTATGCCAATAAGGCGTACCAATGACCCTAATAACTAATAGTAGGACACCTTTCGCAAATAATGTTTGACTTATGCAGAAAATATGGCATCAATCTTTGATATACTTCCATTTAGCATCCCCTTGTGAACGACTAGGCTGAATCTGCGAATAAGAAGATACTTAGTGCTTTAAAAAAGGGACTTGCTTGGGCAAAAGGTTGCTGGGCAAACAAATTGCATTCCTTACCCTACCTTTATGGAGATTACGAGGGAGTATCCTTTCTCTATTTGAGATGGAGCTGAGGCTTTCCTACTAATAGAACTCGAATTCTTCTTTGCACAGGTAGAAACCTTAATGTCCTATGAACCTGAAGCCATGGAATAATGAATGCGAGAAAATGACAAGTCAAGGTGCTTGGACTTAGACCTGCTCGAGCACGCACGGGAAATTGCATCACTCAAGAACCTCGAATAAAAGTGTTAGGTAGCTCCAACAAACAAGTCAAACCCGAAATGTTCTGCCTGAAAGCCTTGTACCTTCACAAATGGTATCTCGCATGTGATAACCTAGGCATAGGAAAGCAAGAACCAAACCGAGAAGGATCCTATATTGTGTGGTTTTTATTAGGTACCAATGTTTATCATCTAATGGAATCGGATGACATTATCATTTCAAGAACATAAGGTGGTAATGTACTGTAGAAGTTTTGCTTGTTAAGATGCTCGATTTCGAGAAAGATGACTCCGCACATTCAAATAAACAACAAACAAATAGAAAACATGTATCTATTCCAAACAAGTGATGAAGTAAATAATTAACTCTGTATATAGTTTTCACTATTATTCATTCATATGAATGTATGTTTTTTTTTGTTTTTTACATCCACTTAGTTGATACAACATGATAACGGAGAAACATAGTACAACAACATGTTGAAGAACTCAATCGAGCGATATTTGCTCACTTGAAAGACAATATGGCCGTCATTGGGTCTCACACACTCATATTGTGTGATGAACTAATGGTGAAGAGGAAGAGAAAGGCAACTCGCGATCTAGGCGAATGCACCTAAGTGTACTATCCCAACTTTGCTCAAGGAGAGCAACTACACCATGACCAAATACTCCACCCGAAGTTAGTAGGACTCATGCACCACCATCTCTAATGGGAGGTAGTAGCTGAGCGTACATCTTTCCCCCTAAGCAACCACACATTTTGTCTTTGGAACAAACCCACGCTTAAGTTTGTTTGCTTGTTTTTCTTCAAGTTGGGACTAAGTGTGGGAAGCGTAAAGGTACTGGATGTGTCTCCCAAGCTTTTTTAAACTACCGAGTAGCTATGCCACTAAACGCATCCTTGAGCACACCCATTAGCCCTCAAAATGCCTAACAAACAATACTTAGGGGTGTTGTTCTTCTAACAAACGACTTCTAAGGGCATCAAGTATATCGCAACAAGTCCAGTAATTAGTTGGACACCTTTAATCTCTTGCTCTCCTTCTCCCATCCCTCGATAAAGATCTCCATTGACGGGATGCTCACCTGAGGTGTAGCACACAACCTTCTTCATCTCTGATACTGCACATCGGATATCGTTTAGATAAGTCCTTCAGTGTTGCTCGCCTTCCCATATTTATAATTAAGTAATTCCCCTAATTCTTTAAGGAAATTTATTCGAGTTGTTTCATCATTTGTCATGGTGAGTGACCCAACTACATGTTATAGCATCGATTATAGGACCTTAAGGAGCCAAAACAGTGGAATTGACTCGTCCTTCAAAGAATCTTAGAATTCAAGGAAAACCTTTCATTTTTAGAAATCCCTTACAATTTGACTCTAGGGGCTTGTTTGGTTGAGTGTTAAATTTAGGTAAGCAAAGAGAAAGTATTTTATTTTATAAAGTTGATGGAAAAGAAATTTATTTTAATATTGGAAGGTGTGTAGGATGTGAAATAAAGTTGATTTTAAGGTTGAAATTTATATTGAATGTGAAATAAAGTTCTTAAAATTTATAATAAATTTAAAATATTATTAAAATATGATTTTATCCATTTTTGGCTTTAGCCAAACAAGCCTTAAAAGGATAAAACTAATTCTAGCATAGGACCATTTATTGCTAAATATATTACTAGACCTAACTCCAACCACCTTGCCACCACTAATGGTGATCATATCACTGAGACTTGGAGCAATGATGACTTGAAGAGATTCTACTCATAAAAGTTGTTTTATTCTACGTATTGTTATCATGAATAGTAATAAACTCCTTTTTATCATAATTTGTGTCTTGCACTTACGATAGACTTAACAAAACTCGATGAAGGTGACATGGCCTTTAAATAATATGCTACGATTTTTAGGATCATTGGTACTAGCAACTCTTTTAAAAATTAAAAAGAATGATACAACTAGTTCACTTATTACTACACACCTAGCGCTCATAAGTTGAACTCATTGATAGTGCATACTCACTTAGGGTTATGTCAAGTAAGGTGATATTTTTAAGCCAGTAAAGACCACACCTGTGGTAAGAAGCTAGCGTATCGACGATATACAGATGAGTTGTCTAGGAATGAGGCTGGAAATTTGAGCTGCCTAAGAACGAGGTTGGATTATCAAACCCCTTGACATTGGAGTTACGTTGGAGAATTTGTCTAACCAATTTTGGTGTTGATACTCCTGAACTAGGGTTCTAGCTAGTAACACTTTGAATTGTGGTTCTTAGACTTAATTTTGCCTGGATTTGTAAATTAGTCTGGTCTGATCCGCATTGTTTTGGTTCCTTTTGTTTTTGATGACATGTGGACGGCTGAAATAATTCGGAAATTGGTATGTAAACATTGAAAATTTGCTAACTAATCCCTTATGTACATCCTCTCTGAAAGGTTAGTAACTGATATTATTTGTCATTATGCAACATTTGCATCCTTAGATTCTATTAAAACCATGTCCTTTAAAGGTGCTTTCATGGCTAAAATTTCACCCCTCAATATTAATCTTCTTATATGCAAGTTATGCTATGATATAATCATCAATTTTTGTGTTCACCCACAACAACAACAACCAAGCCTTAATCCTACTAGGTGGGGTCGGCTATATAAATTTTTTGTTTCTATTGCACTCTATTAGTTACCAAATTTTTATTTAAGTCTAAGTAACTAAGATCACTCCTTATAGTTTCTTATCATGTCTTCTTTGGTCTTCCTCTTCCTTTTTGTATATGAGCAAAATTCAATAATTTAATTTTTCTAACTAGAGCTTCAATCGGCTTACGATTTATATGTTCAAGTCATCTAAGTCGATTTTTTTTAAGTTTATTCTCAATTGGTGCAACACCAATTTTCTTTCGGATATACTCATTTCTCATTCTATCTTTTTGTGTATATCCACACATTCACCTTACATTCTTATTTCTGTAATATTTATTTTATTTGTATGTTTCCTCTTTACAGGCCAGCATTCAACACCATATATCATCGCTGGTCTTACTATAGTTTTATAAAATTTACCCTTGATTTTGGATGAAATTTTTCTATCGCACAACACACCAGAGTCATTTCTCCATTTTACCCATCCTGCTTAAATCCTGCTAAGAACGTCATTATCTATGTCACTATCATTTTGTATGATTGATTCAAGGTATTTAAAACGCTCACTCTTCTTGATAATTTGATCACCAATTGTCACATCTCTAATATAAGTATTTCTTTCTTGACTAAATGTGCACTCTATATATTCAATTTTTGATCTACTGGGATAAAATTTTTTAGATTCTAGAGTATTCCTTCAAAGCTTTAGTTTCGCTTTAGCTCCCTCTTTAGTTTTCTCAACAAGAACAATATCATCTGCGAAGAGCATACACCAAGACACTTCATCTTAGATATATCCAGTCATGACTTCCATAATCAAAGTGAAAAGATACGGACTTAAAGCCGAGCCTTGGTGTAATCTAACTGTAATAGAAAAATTCTTAATCAAACCTTCTTGTGTTCGAACATAGATAACAGCTCCTTCATGTATGTTTTTAATAACTTGAATATAAGCAATGCAAATTTCTTTTTTTTTCTAAAACTCTTCAAAGTATTTTTTTTGAGACTTTATCATAAGCTTTTTTCAAATCAATAAAAATCAAATGTAGGTTTTTCTTTCTCTCTTTAAATTTTTCTATTAAATTTTTTAATAAATGAATGACTTCTATAGTAGATCTATCTGGCATAAAACCAAACTGATTCTCTGATACCTTAGTATTATTGCGTAACCTTTGTTCGATGACCTTCTCCCAAAGTTTTAAAGTATGATTCATTAATTTAATTCCTTTATAATTGGCATAATATTGTACATCATTTTTATTCTTATAAATATGTACTAATATACTCTTTTTTCATTCATTTGGTATCCTTTTAGTCTTCAAAATCATATTAAACAATCTAGTGAGCCAAGAAACTCATTCATCTCCTAAGCACTTTCAAACATCTATTAGGATGTTATCCGGTCCTATTGCTTTTTTATGATTTATCTACTTTAAAGCTTTCCAGGCTTCAGCTTTACTAATATGTCGGATGTAAGAGTAATTTTACTTTCTTTTGTGATGCTGAATTCTGTAAGATCAATTGAGTTTTGACAATCTTCATTAAAAAGCTGTTGAAAGTAACTCATCCATCTATCTTTAACATCTTGTTCTATGAAAAATATTTTTTTATCTTCATCTTTAATACATTTTACTTCAATTAAATTTTTAATTTTCTATTTCTTGCCTTGGCAATCCTATATAATTGTTTTTCTCCTTCTTTAGTGTCTAGCTTCTTATATAAATCCTCAAGAGCCATATTTTTTTGCATTGCCTACTGCTTTCTTAGATTCTCATTGAGCTACTTTATATTTCTCCCACTTATTCTTATTTTTGTTTTTAAATCAATTTCTATAACAAATGAAGCTTCTTAATTTTTTTCTTGTACATCATCTTTTCACCACTAAGTATCTTTATTATTTGGAATCATTCCTTTGGATTTTTCCAGCACATTCTTCGTCATCTTACGGATATAGTTAACAACTGTCAATCACATTAAGATTAGTTTTCTCTTTAATCTTTCATTGCCTAAGTTCTAGAATCTTCTTCTTAAATATATATTTGTTCTCATTCTTTAGATTCTACCATCGAGTCCGAGGATAGGATTTTGATTTATTATTTCTTCTCCAATATTTTATCTTGAAATTTAAAACTATTAATCGATGTTGGGTAGTCAAACATTTACTTGAAATGACTTTACAATCTTTACAATCCAAGCGATCTTATTTTCTTATAAGAAAATAATCAATCTGAGTTCTTAAAATTTCATTCTTGTACGTGATAACATGCTCCTCTCTCTTCTTGAATAAAGTATTAGCAATTATAAGATCATATGCTGAAGAAAACTCTAAAATAGTTTTACCCTTCTCATTTATCTCTCCAAAACCATATCCACCATGAATGCTATTAAATTCCTCAGCAATACTTCTAACATGTCCATTTAAATTTTTTCCAATAAATAATCTTTCCTCCTGAGGTATCTCTTGTATTAATTCTTCCAAATCATTCTAAAATTTTTTCTTTATGCTCGCATCCAAACCTACTTGGGGAGCATACACCATTACATTGTTAATAATCATTCCATTGATTATAATTTTTAAGGCTATGATTCTATCACAATTTCTCTTAACTTCCACTATGTGATCCTTCAAGCTCTTATCCAGAATTATACTCACTCCATTCTTATTTTTATTTCTTACCAGAGTACCAAAGTTTAAAATCTAAGCCATCAATTTCCTTAGCTTTCTCCCCAACCCATTTTGTTTCCTGCAGGCACAAAATATTAATCTTTCTATGAATCATAATATCCACCAACTCCATTAGCTTGCCCGTCAAGCTGCTTATATTCCAAGTTCCTAATCTAATTCTACTGACTTGAGTTCTAGTATGATGGACTAGCTTCTTTACCGGCATCTGTCCATGATGTGGGGATCCTTGCTCACTTTTCACTCCACTCGGGCGCCAATGCAGCGGCTCTTGCCTATTTTTCACTATATTCAGGCAATACAGTGCGTCGCTTCCAGGGAACGCCCTAGTTTTAGCGTAATTTTTTAAAGAATTCATGTCATGATTGATTCGATAAGTTTTACGCTGGCTGTCGACTGCCTAACGCAACCCTCCGCGTTTCTCATCCGGGACTTGGGACCCGGCAACAGCGCGTTTTTGTGTTCACCCATAACCTTAGAAAAATGAAATATTCAACTTTTAGGCCACGTTTGTTTGGCCATTGAAAATTAACTTGATTTAATTTTAACCAGACATATCACATCACACATAAAATTTAATATTAAAAATTAACTTTATTTCACATCTTACACACATTACTAAAAATAGTAACTAACTTATCACATCCCTTACATATTCTAACATAATAACTAACTTTGTATCACATTCCACACATATCCCAACATAATTACTAACTTTATTTCACATCATTCACAACTTTTAATAAAAAAATATCTCTATTTAAATTTAATTTTAATCTTATTAAATTTAACTTTACAAACAAACAGGACCTTATTATGTTCTATCTTGACATTGAAATGAATTCTCATATAGATCACGATTTTTTTTTTCAAAGATGATGGCTTTGGCAATCTATAACAAATAACAAAAAGATACAAAAAAACGCATCTTATCACATCCTATCAAAGGATATTGTAGAAATCATTGAGGGGGTATTCCTCTCACTCAATTGAAGTCACCTAAATAGCTAGATGAAAGAGATAATCCACAACACTCTTCGTATTTCTGTTTATATGAGTAAGTTTGCAATAATAAAAACAAGATATTAGTTGAGTTATATCTTCTATCATGTTATCTCCATCATGTTGAAGCTCTTTACAGTTTGAAGCATGTTGGATTGCTTAGAGTGTCTCTATGGAATCTCTCTCCTTCAACCAATAGATTAAGAGAGTTTGTAGAGTCCCCAATAATGATTAAGAGAGTTTGTAGTCCTTCCAAGGCAGCTTTCTTCTCCATAGTGCCAACTGAATCAATGAAGATTCTCCTCCCTACTACATTAATATCTCCGTGGTGATCTCTAATGAGGAATCTTGCTCCGACGATTCCATTACCTTGTAGTGTGCCATCAAAATTAAGCTTAAACTAACCCAGAGGAGGGGGAACTATAGGTAAAAAGAGAGAATAAAAGGCCCAGATTGGGCTATATGGTTCCAATTTCTCGTTGATTACTCAGTTCAACTTCAATTAAGCTCGATATAATGGCTGCAATAGCATCAGGGTATGGGGCGGCTGCCCATGGATCATCTCATTCGTGGTGTTCCAACAATAATAGATGATAGTTGTCTTAATACTAAGGCGTCTATATCTCGCTTGTTGTACTTTATTGCTGAAGCTATCCTCCGAAGATGTTATTGCAAAGAAAATGCTAGTGGAAATAGAGTAAACTTCTTCTCCAATGCTCCTCTGACTTCCTTGCACAATCAACACCCTGTGATAAGGTGGAAAATATCTTCAACTGCATTGCATCCCCAAGGGCACCTGTTAGGGTTCACCAATCTATGCCTATGCAACTTAAACATCATAGGAAGTGCATCTCTATAAGCTCTCCAAAGAAGGGACAAGATCCTCGGTTGATTAGTAACCTGCCAACCCCAAATTCCTGACATATCATCTCCAAGCTCAAAGGATCCACGATATAAAGCAGCAGTGGGTATCTTTTACTTCTTTGAATCAGCCCAAAGTAATGAGTCACCCTCCAAGTGAGTATGTCTCCTGATGGAAAGAATTCTTGTCGTTCGCTCGACTCTGAAGTGCAAGTTGAGCTTCTTGCTATCCCAAATGTCTTCCTCCAACATCTGTCACTTTAGTTAAGAAATTCTTCCAAGCTCAAAGGATCACAAAATTCTTATTACTAAAATGAAAAGTCCCTTAATTTTGTGAGCACGAATGAGTGTAGTTAATTGTGTTTGTCATGACCTAACGCGTTAGCTGGCGAGAAGTGATCATCGGGTGATGTCCCAAGAGAAGTGAGTTACTGTAGTAAAAAACAGTTTATGAGAGGTTTATAGCTCTGACGATGACTAGTGAGAAGTGCACATGAATAAATCTTATATTAGAAAGGGAGGGAGTTCTTGAGTTGTATAAGTATATAGAATGATCCCAATATATAGATTATGGATGCAGCTTTTGTGGCAAAATTGTGTAACTCATGATGAGAGATTTTGTATTTAAGTATGCTTGAATTAGGGTAGTACCGGGATGGTTGACATTCTTGGAAAGTACTTAAGTCATGTAGTTTGGTTTAATTGTGTTTTGACAAAATATATGCTTTCCAATGGTTGTTTCTGTCATTTTATGAATTCATGTAATATTTTATGGTTTCATTAGCATTACAAACAAATGTACCTTGAAAGTAGGGTTATTAGATTCTCTAAAATAAATGATTGTTACGTTTTTGCAACAAGAATGTCTTAGATCATATTATTAATGAAATTTTCCTTCTGCAGCTTCCCAACCTAGAAGTTTGGTTTCAAAGGCCCAAAGACATAGTTCGTAAATTACAATCGGGTGATTTTGACCTTGGTATTGTGGGTCTTGATACAGTATGTGAACATGGACAGGTAGATTAATGGGTAAATTGTAGTTTTTGTCAATTTTTTTATTATTTATATACTTCCCTTTTCCAGGAAAATGAGGATTTGGTTTTAGTGCATGAGGAACTTAAATATGGAGATTGTCGCTTATCCATAGCGGTAAGCCTGTCTTCAACCTGCATATGTGCATATTGGACATAAATTATGAATGCTTATCATGAAAATTTTAGTGTTTTGATTGAATGATTGTGATGCTCAACAGATTCCTATGTATGGGATTTTTGAAAATGTGAATTCACTTGAAGATTTAGCAAAAATGTCGCATTGGACAAAGGAAAGACCTCTCCGCATTGCAACTGGATTCTCATACGTATGACAATAATTTTGTTTTTTCAATCTTTTTATGATATTGTAGTTGTAAGGAAAACTTTCATGCTTCATTATCCAGCTTGGCCAAAAATTTGTGAATAAAAATGGTCTTACGCACGTCAGGTTCTCAACTGCTGATGGAGCACTTGAGGCAGCTCCAGCGGTAATGTCTTTATCTGGGCCTTCATACATGTCATCTTATGGAAAAGTACATTACTGCTTTATCAATTATCATCGCTATTAAATCTCCGGTTACTAACTAACCTAAAAGCTTAAGCTATTAAGTTATGTCTCACAAGTAATTTTATATTCTTTCATGTCTCGTTATGCCAAGCTTATTTATTTTGTAGTATTGATTTAGTTTAGTCTTTCCCTTTTTTATTGGACAACTTATGCTAGAGATAATTGAGGGGATCTCTGGCTTTGGTATCATGTTAAATCTCTGATCGTCAATTGACCTAATAGCTTAAACTTGTAGGTTACTGCTTAAGAATAATTTTATATTCTTATAATTCTCATCCTACATTATTTATGAACAAATGCAGAAATAACTGTCCTATTTGACTTTGTTTTTCCTAAAACCTCTCATATGTGCTTTATCTCTCTAGATGGGGATTGCTGATGCTATTATGGATCTTGTAAGCAGTGGAACAACATTGCGTGAGAATTACTTGAAAGAAATTAAGGATGGTGTTGTATTAGAAAGCCAAGTAAGTAGGAAGGTTTCAGGATCAATTTAGGATTTTGATCTCGTGTGAATTATAAATTGAATTTGTGCAGGCAGTACTTGTTGGAAGCAAGAAATCTTTAATCGAGCGGACAGGCGTACTCGATATTACACATGAAATTCTTGAGAGACTAGAGGCACACCTGAGGGCAATTGGGCAATTTACGGTATCATTGCAGCAATTAGTCATTTTGTAATCACCCATATCTGAAATTTTTTCTATCGTTGAATTTCTTTGATATTCCTTTGAAAGGTGACCGCTAACATGACTGGTAACAGTCCTGAAGCAATAGCTGAGAAAATTCTTGGGCAAGCTTCATTATTTGGATTGCAGGTAAAAGAATTTGCTGGAGTTCTTTTTCTGAGGCGGTTGATGAAGTTGGAGGAGATATGTCTATTTAACAAGAAGAGATATATTAACCTTTATTGAGAGAAATATGAAAGAATGTACAAGCAATCTATTTTCTTGTTAATGGAACCACATATTAAAACAAATTTAGCTAGACACAGAAAGATTTGCTTTAAATCAATTACTCACAGATATGTCAAAGCATTTCAATCTAGGATTTGCTCTTAGGCAATTAGTCGATTATGTATCGAAGTAATTCAGTCTAAGACTTTCTCTTAAACAATCACCCATGACATATCAAGCTAATTTAATATAAGACTTGTTTTTAGATAATTCTCAGCGCATGCTTGCTCAGTTAATACGTTGAATGCTGTCGCTACCTTGGGATTGAATTAAGTCTTCAAATTCATTTAATATATTTTTAATTCCTAAAGCGTTGTTAAAACTGAAAAATTAACTAGTAACATATCAGAAGTATGATCCTTGATGCACATAGTAATGTAATCACCTGAAAGGTTTTTTCATAGTTTCGTGTTGTATTTGGATCAACGCTCAATCATCTGAACCGCACACGTGAAAGCTTACGTGGCATCAACGACACGAGCGCTCGACGTCGAACATGAGAAAGTATCACCCCGAACAGCAGACGCCGAAGAGACCGAGACGGACAGCAAAAGGCAGAACTGACCGGCGCTTGGCGAAGTATCGGTGACCATACTGCTTTCAAGAGGTATGAGCTCTCCTGTCGTCAGACCGTACCGTCCGTACATCGTACAGCAAAGGCCAGGGAGTGTCCCCTCTGCGGACATTGATGGTCTGTCACTGGAGCTGAAACCCATTCTGTTGAAATGACTCCATAGAGTAGACCGGGATATAAATATCTCACTATAACGGGAAAAGCTCTCTCTCTGGCTGGATCCAAAAAAAACTTCCACCTCAAATCCCCTCAGCTTTCTTACTGTAATCCCTAAAAGATTGATTCTAGTGATTTTTTAAGCCTCCCCGAAAGGAGCCGGGGTTTTTTCGCTCTGCCAGTTTTCCACGTAAAAAATCTGATTGTTTCTCGTCATAACAATTTGGTGCTCTCATGCAGGATCTGACCCGATCCCTTCAAACACCCATGGAAGACACTCATGGCGAAAACACTCCACCACCAGGTGGACAGCAGGCAGCGCGCCTACCCCAGGACAATCCTACCGCAAACGACCGGCAGCTTCAAACATTTACGAATACGGTCGTCACTCTTACCCAAACGATGACAACTTCCTCGCCAACTTACCGGCCCTCCTCCAGCAGCAGAGACCCCTTCCTCTAGCTCTACCCCTCGAAGACCCACTTCCACAGCCGAGCGCAGAGCGCGTCGAATTACCCACTGAAGTGGCCAGCACCCACGCTGCTGCCGAAAGTCGGCCCAAGGTGTATCCTCTGGCTCCCCCGGTGGATAAAATCTTCTCGCCTGCCATAATGGCAGCGCCGGCACCACACGCCTACAAGGCTCCTCGGGTCGGCGACTACGACGGCCTCACTGACCTAGCCTAGCACGTGAAGCGCTTCAAGAGCTCCCTGACGACGAGCGACCCTGTTTCAAACGCATAGATGTGTCGTCTATTCAGGAATATTCTGACGGGCCTGGCGCTGGATTGGCTCGACGAAATCCCTCAGGGCTCCATCCAAAGCTTCCTGTAGTTCTCCGAGCAGTTCCACACCAGATTCGAAACCTCAAGGACTACCTCCCGAACAATCCATGAGCTCTGGCAGATAAGGCAGGCTCCCGACGAATCGTTGCGCAACTACGTGGACCGGTTCTCGAAGATGAACGCGGAGACGAAAGACACTACTGATGACAGGTCGATCATGATCTTCGTCCACAGCATTCTGCCCGATGAACGGGGAGTTGTACGACTCTTTCGTCGATGACATGCCGAAGACACTGATGGAGGCAAGGGCCCGCGCCGAAAAACGGATCCATCTCGAGGACGACAAGGCCCTCAAGGCGAAGACCAAGCAGGAGGTCGCTTCACCCCAAGACAAGAAGGGCGAGACCCCGAAGACAGACTCCAACACTCCCAGGAGAGCTTTCGAGACCGGAAATTCTCCCCCTCCCACGGGAAGCGCAAGTTCGAAGGTGATTCCCCGCATCCTACTACGCTGGTCTACATCATCGAGGAAATATTTTCAATCCTCAACGACAAGGGCTTTATCAAGAGCCGTGGTGAGCGCCAGCCACCTCAACCTGGCGAGGACCCCACCAAGTTTTGTAAGTTCCACCAGCGTTACGGTCATCTCCTTTTCGAGTGCCGCTCTTTTCGGGCACTCATCAATAGAGAATGGCTACCTCACCGGCTACAAGAAGATCGAGGGGCCCCAGTCGAAGGCGGCATGGCCGCTTTTTCCGCGTGATGAGCCTCTGGCGATCACCCCTTCGACGCCAGCAACGTTGAAAGCCGACGGCAAGGTCGTCCTGTCAATCTTCGGCTACGACTGCGGTCTCAGAGCTCAAAGATACCGAGAGATATGCACAGTCGAACTCCCCCCTCTTTTGCCTGACATTGTCTTCACCGCAGGGGACCTTCCCAGAGAGGGGGTCAACCGCAATGACCCCATAGTCATCATTGCTGAGATCAGAGCTTGTGATGTCCACTGGACCTTGGTCGACACTGGCAGTTCGGTCGACATACTACATCTCCGCGCCTTCAACGAGATGGGCATTGGTCGATGCAAGCCTCTCCCCCCATCCATGACAATCTCGAGCTTTTTCGGCGACGTTTACCGACCCGCAGGCTACGCCACCCTGCGTGTCGCTCTCGAAGAGGGCCCCAGAAGACTAGTGAAGGAGATCAACTTCATCATTATGGATGCCCCCTCCGGCTACAACGCAATCCTGGGACGGCCTGCAATGGCGGTGTTCCATATGGTCGCGTCCACCTACCACCTATGTGAAGTTCCCCACGCCGTTCGGCATCACTACCATAGGGGGGACAAGGCCGGTGCCAGGAAGTGTTTTGAAATAAATGCGTGCCTCCACACAGACCACCTAGCTACCATTAGATCCGAATGATCGAAGACGATGAAAAGCATACCTCATTTATCACCGACCAAGGAACCTTCTGCCACAAGGTGATGCCTTTCGATTTGAAGAACGCTGGTGCGACCTATCAGCGCATGATCAATACCGTGTTCAAAAAACAGAAGGGGCGGAACATAGAAGCATACGTCAACGACGTATTGATCAAGAGCAAGTGCGTGAAGCAGCACATCGAAGACCTCCGCGAAACGCTTGACACTTGTCGAACTTACAACATCAAGCTCAACCCTCTCAAGAGCATTTTCGGATCAGCATACGGCAAGTTCCTGGGGCATATGGTGTCGGCCAGAGGCATCGAGGCAAACCCTGAGAAAATACAAGTCATACAAGAGATGGTGCCGCCTCGAACAATTGAAGATATACAAAAATTGAACGGAAGGGTCACGACACTCAGCAAGTTTATATCGAAATTCGGCGAACGCTGCCTCCCTTTCTTCAAGATCCTTCGAGGCGAACACCAGACATAGAATGAGGACTGCGGGAAAGCTTTCCAGTCATTGAAAGAGTACTTGCTGTCGCCGCCGCTACTCTCCGCCTCAATCCAAGACGAAGACCTCCTCCTCTACCTCAGCGCTACCGACAATTCGGTGTCAACAGTACTTGTTCGAGAGGAGGCTGGCCGACAGCACCTGATCCACTATATCAGCCGCATCCTTCACGGTGTCGAAGTGAGGTATCCTCCCCTCGAAAAACTCTCTTTTGCGCTGATTTCTGTCGCTCGCAGGTTATGTCATTACTTCCAAGCTCACCCCATCAAGGTGATGACAGATCAGCCCCTCCAGAGAATACTCCACTCCCTTGAAATCTCCGGAAGGTTGCAGAAGTGGGCCGTAGAGCTCTCCGAGTTCGACATCGATTTCCTTCCGCGGACAGCCACGAAGAGCCAGGCGCTCGCCGACTTCGTCGTCGAACTAACAACAACCGAACAGCTTGGACTTCTAGAGAAGCCGCAGTCTTGGATCCTTCATGTGGACGGAGCCTCCAGCGAGCTCATCCAAGGAATCGGCGTTGTCCTTACCAGTCCCTGGGAAATTCGACTTCAGAGATCAGGGAAGATACACTTTCCCGTCACGATCAATCAGGCCGAATATGAGGCCCTCATTGCTGGGCTCAAATTCGCCAAGGGACTCGGAGCGTGACACCTCCATGTCTACAGCGACTCCAAACTAATGGTGAATCAGTTAACAGGATCCTACCAGACAAAGGACGAAGTGCTCAAGAGGTATTTCCAGCTTGCCAAAACTCTCTTCCAACATTTCGCCCAGGCTTCCCTGTTTCACATCCCCCGCGAGATGAATTCGTTGGCGGACGAGCTTGCCAAAGAAGAAAAGGGCAGCGTACTGAGCATCCCGTTCCCCGCCTTCGAAGACCCTGAAATCTTTGACATTGACTCCAGCCCCGGAAGCTGGATGGATGGCATCCGGCATTACCTCCAGACGAGCGAGCTCCCAGACGATAGGCATAAGGCTCGCAGGCTCCGGGTGAAAGCTGCCAGATACATCTTGTCCCAAGGTTAATTGTTTAGGAGATGCTATTCCTTGTCCCTGGCAAAATGCATCCGCGAAGAGGACTCGAGAACCATACTTGAACGGATCCACGCCGGAGACTGCGGAACCTACGCCGCGGGGGCAAGTTCTACGCCAGGGATATTACTGGCCGAACCTCCAGAAGGATGCCAGGGAATTCAGCCAGAAATGCCACCAATGCCAGATCTACTCGAACATTCTTAGGCAACCGGCGGCTCCGCTACACCCCATAACCAGCTCTTGGCCCTTTTCGATGTGGAGCCTCGACGTTTTGGGACCATTCTCGAAATCTGGAAGGAACCTGCGCCATGTGCTGCTAGCAACGAACTACTTCTCGAAATGGGTCGAGGCGAAGGCGATGGCACAGCCGACGGGCGCGAGCGTCAGGAACTTCATATGGACACGGCTCATATGCAGGTTCGGCGTCCCCCTCTCCCTAATATGCTACAATGGAACCGCCTTCACCAGCCGAGCCGTCCGAAATCTATGCTCCGAAAATCAGTTCGACACGCGCAATCGAATGGCTAGGCAGAGGCGTCGAACAAAAACTTTCTCAACACAGTACGAAAGCGGATGGGTACAGGAGACCATTCCTGAATGGCAAAAACAAAATGAGAATGCAAGGAGACTCGAGCTTGACCTCCTCGAAGAAGACAGGGAACTAGTAGCTTTTCGACAAGCGGAACACAAACAAAGGATCAAAAAGTATTACAACAAGCATGTGTACAGGAGACCATTCCGACAAGGCGACCTGGTCTTGAAATTAAAAAATACCGTTGGCCGAGACATGGCATCAGGCAAGCTCGACTCTAACTGGGAAGGTCCTTTCATCATCCGCAACGTGCTCGGCCCGAACACCTACAACTGGCAAGGCATGACGGGACTCTCCTGCCAAGGACCTGGAGCGGCAACGACATCAGGAGATTTTATTCATAAAGCACTTGTAAATCGCACATTGTTTTATGAAGACAAGTCTTTCGGCGACCGGCAGTCAAGGACACTCCTCTTCTCGAAGTCCTAGGCCTAAAATCCTAATTTAATGCCAAGGCGACTGGCAATCAAGGGCATTCCCCTTCTCGAAGTCCCAGGCCTAAAATCCTAACCTAGCGCCAAGGCGACTGGCAGTCAAGGGAACTCCCCTTCGCGAAGTCCCAGGCAATCAAACCAAAGACGCCAAAAATAGTTTCACAAGCAGAAATCTAGTGCAAAATGAAAACAGAAACGAAAACTTTGCATTACAAAGATCTGCTTTACAAAAACAAGTTACAAGACTTTACAAATCACTATCCCTCCTCGAAACCTCGGAGTCAGAATCCACTACAAAGTCAGCACCAGGAGTTTGCAGCACATCTTGCATTGGATCCCGCGAGCGAAGTGGAGAAACAACTAAGGGCCCTTCTGAAGTCCTCTCTCCCCGAAAGGTTGGTTCTTCCTCCGGAGCTGGGACCCCTCCGGCGGCCCCCTCAGCTCTCGCCATTTCGGTTTCAGTAGGAGGGATGACCACCTTCATATTCGAAACGAAGGCGAACATCCGCCCCATCCTCTCCGCCAACATCTTGAAGAAAGGACACTGGTACGAGCGGCTTTCTGAAAAAATTCACTCGTTCATGTCCAGCCCTTCGAGATCTCGCGGCTCACTAATACCCGGTCGAGGAGAGCTGAGCCGAGCATATTCGCCGAACTCTCCAACGCCTCCTTAATGAGCGCCTTGAACTCAAGGGATTGGCGGAATTCGACGACTCCTTCCTTGCAAGTCTCCTCGAGAGACTGATCAAATGTCTCCTCCAAAAGCCTCTGAAGTTCAGCTTCCCGGCGACTGGACTCCTCCAAACCTCGCATCGCCAAGCGTAGACGCTTTTCGGCAAGACGACGCCGACGCTCCGATTCCAAATACAGAAGTCCGTTTTCCTTCGCTTTTCTCTCTTGGGCCATGGCTTCCTTGGTGAGTTGCCCCACTTGACGCCTCACCACATCCGGCATATCGGCGGCCCGAGCGCCAAGTCTGGTCACTGAGTCCGACCTCTCTTCGGGAACGGCTCTTAGAGGTTCATCCCGAACACCGTCCCCAGACTCCTCGACGCTCGGACCAACAGAATCCGACCCTTCGGTGCCAGAGCTCGTCCCGTCTTCACGCCTCCCGCATTGCTCTTCGGGATCGTCACTGATCTGCACGTCATCTATGTACGCCAGGTCATCGACACCCTCCTCGAAAATAAGAGGCGCCGCCGAAGAAACTCCCTCCGCCGATGCTCCAGGTACGCCTCGTCTCTTCTTCACTGGAAGACGAGAAGGCCCCGGCCGATCCTGGGGGACCCTTTTGTTCCCTATCTGCCGAAGTCGGAACCAGCCCAGTTCGAGCTCTGGCTGACCTGCAAACAACACAGACGCGGAGTCAGGACCGAAAAAAGGAAAAGGGCAACTGACGAAATCTTACCTTTATAAACCCGCACGTCATCTTCAAGCTCGCGCAGGTAGTCCTCCGCATCGTGCACACGCTTCCGAATCTCATCCACTTCCCGAAAACGTGGATCCTCAAAATCAAGCCCCTCTCCCAAAAGCCTCGCCTCACCAACCGTTCGTGGACCAAGATAACTCACTCCGCAGGGTTCGGCGAAGAAAAACCTCTTGTACTAGTCTGCGAAGCCGGTATCCCTAACCCTGAACACCTGGTAATACCTTCCCTTCAGGACAAAACACCCGTGCAGCCGAGGGTTCGCCTCCCACCGAAAGACCGCCTTGAAGATGTCGATATCCCAAGGAATCCCCGGCGTCGCAGCTCCTTGATGAGGCAATAGATCATGGTGACTGCGTTCGGCGGGAGCTGCATTGGAACGATGCCGAAGTGGTTGAAGATGTTCACGAACTCTGGCTGGAAGGGAAGAAACAACCCGTCGCGCAGGTGGTGAAGACATACCGCTATCTTTCCTTTCGGCAAGGTCATGAACCTCGCTTCCGCCGACGGATACTCCAACCCAACCTCCGGGTTTCTCCCCCACACCTGCAGCACCTCCGTCTCAAAAGTGTGCGGAGGAAGGACACAGAGCTCACCTCGAAGAGCATGGTAATCGCTCCACATTTCCTTCGCTCTGCTGCGCGATTTCTTAACCGTCTTGGACCCAGGAAAATGACAGTGGTAGGGACCCATGGTTGGGCCATGACCCTTTTTATAGTCCTGAACCCCGACGGTTCTGCTCCCCGAGGGCGACCCCTAGACTGTCTAATCCTAAAGGTTCAGACCTGCTTGGCGCACGCTCCTCACCTAGTTTCTCCCAATAGTCACATCAAAGTAATAAATAATAATAAAGAAAGCACATTCCACGAACAAACATTCCATTGAAACATCTCTTTTACATTTCGTCAAAAAAAAAAAAAAACCGCCTCCTTCAGCTCTCTAAGGAGAGAGCCCGAACTCCGACTCCGCGAGTAGACCCTGAATTGCTCGCGCGAACTCTTTTCGACGGCGGTTCTCTTCCTCCAGCTGTTCGACTCGGGCCATCAGCGCAGCCCTCTCCTTCTTCAGCTCCTCGATCTCGGCAACCGCCGCCTCCAAGTCTCCCTCGAAGCGAGCGCACTTCGACTCCAGCTCCATGATCGCCTTCTCCGCCTCAGATGGCTCCAGTCTCCGAAGAAGGGAAAGCGCTTCCTCCATCTTCTGCTCGAGGGCTGCAGCTTGACCCCTGCTAGCTAGCTGCTTTTCGACCTGGTCAAGGTGCGAACAGATGCTGCGCGCAAAGTACTGCGCGCTCGAACTGCCAGAGCTGACCGGCGCCTGGCGAAGTATCGGTGACCATATTGCTTTCAAGAGGTATGAGCTCTCCTGCCGTCAGACCGTACTGTCCGTACATCGTACAGCAAAGGCCAGAGAGTGGCCCCCCCTGCGGACATTGATGGTCTGTCACTGGAGCTGAAACTCATTCTGTTGAAATGACTCTACAGAGTAGACCAGGATATAAATATCTCACTGTAACGAGAAAAGCTCTCTATCTGGCTGGATCCAAAAAAACTTCCACCTCAAATCCCCTCGGCTTTCTTACTGTAATCCCTAAAAGATTGATTCTAGTGATTTTTGAAGCCTCCCCGAAAGGAGCCGTGGTTTTTCCGCTCAGGCGGTTTTCCACGTAAAAAATCTGATTGTTTCTCGTCATAACATTTCGTCTTTTGGATAATAAGTTAATTACCATTTTGAAGAAAATATGAGCTTTTATACCAGTATATTTTTTGGAGTTATTTATTAAATATCCTTTTTGGGCATTGCAACAGGGCCCTACCATAAGTCCAGTTTATAGCAGACGCGATGGCAAGGCCAAAGTAGACTACTATGCAATTGTAATTTGTGTTGCCCGCAAGGATCTTTACAAATCTGTTAAGCAGCTGAGATCTGTGAGATGTCTTTTCCTTCAACTCATACCTAAGTGGATTAATTGTTGGATGAAATTCAGTGAGAATGTTTGCTTGTTTGATCATGTGATCAAAAAGTAATTAATAATCCGATTGCTTTATGATAGTTACTTTCAAATATATTGTCTAGTAATTATTATTTGTTTGGTTCAATGTCATGATATTATGTATTCAAGTATTAATGATTATTAATGATTATCAGATTTCAAAAACTTAAAAGGTAATTTATCGTGAAAATCATTACCTCTAGTTTCTCCATCATGGAATCAGATCATCACCCCCGCTGTTCTGATTCCCCCTATTCTAACTTCCGCTATTTCTCTCACATCATTAATCTATTCATAGGCAATGTAACAATGATATAGCCCAATTTTATGTGACATCTAGATATAATCTTATTGCAATTTTGTAATATTTTTGCAATGCTATCTAAATAAATCATTAAACCAAATAATTATTTTTCTCCAACTATGACATCAAAAGCCATCGAACCATCAAATCCAAATGCCCCCTAAATTAAATTTTTCATAACCAAACTAGCAGGCAATAATTTTTTGGTATAATTTAATCTGGTTATTTGGAATGGTGAAGGCTATAATTATAGAATAACTGAGTTATCAAACAGGGGGTTCTATCTGCTAATGGAATGAATCTCCTTGCAGATTGGCGGCAGCGGAGTACTCGTTTCACCGCTGACTTACATTTTTGAGGAAGAAACTCCAAGGTGGCAGGCACTTCTTCAGAAGCTGGGCATGTAACTCTTGCTGAAATTGTGTCTCGCTCCAGTTATTGATCATTAGTTATATTTCAAAGCTATTATGGTAACTAAGTTTCTAGTTTTTCTTCTCATAGAAATATGTTATGTATCATCTTAAGTGATTATTATTTAAGATGCAGGTCTGACTCATTAAAATGGCCAGATGTTTAGAGTTATTATGAGCATAGACTGGTAAAGAAAATGTTTTTAATGATACTATGTGAAATGCAGTTAGTTTAATATTGAAATTTATATTAAATGTAAAATGAGATTGATTAATTTTATTGAAAAATATGTAGTTTGTGAAATAAATAAATAAATACTTCTGTATAAGATGACATGAAATTATATTATGTTATGGGACATCTACATATATGTTATTTAAAATGCTAATTAATACATTTTATTAAAATACATGTTATTTTATAGTTTAAATATTATGAAGGTGATATTTGGGTCATATTTAAAATTTTTTAATAATATGTAAGTAATTGTTTTTATGTATAATAATTGCATATGTAAATATAACTAATTTAAATACAATCGTTTCCACCTTGTTTTTTGGTTAAAACTTTGTATTCTTGTTAGAAGATATTAAAAGAAGGTATGTTTTGTTGAAAATAATTGGTCCAATTGCACAGGTCAACTAATTTTTTTGATTTGGTTGTGGTTTGGGCCAAATGAAAGTAGTTCTTGATGGCTGCTGATTTTGAATATAACTCAGGTCGGTTGAACTATTGACTCACGGTTCAACTAGTCGTTTCGGTTCAGTTCTTACAACAGGGGTATCTTGCAATAGGTTTATTGAAGAAAACTTTCGCCAAATGTTGCTAAATTTGAATTTAGGGGTAATTCTACTTAGGCTTTTAAGGTTTACTAGACTTATCACGCAGGTTCATAATTTTAAAAATATGTCAGACAAATTTTCAAAATTTACTGTATAGATCATTGTGGTTCTTAATATTTATAATAAATCACTATCACATACTAGTTAGGAGCAAGTATGTTAAAAAAAAAAATTTAAAATTTTTTCTTCAATTAAATATATCATTTAACAAAAATTTACATAATTTAATTTAAGATAAATATCATGTGAGTCCATAGAGAGACGCATATTTCATGCAAATTCAAAAATTTGAATTCCTTCTTATTAAGTCTTTAAAGTCTGATGATTTTTTAATAGCATCTCCGTCTTTAATTTTTTTCATTAATTTTTTTAAAGATTTAATTGCGAGACAGACAAGCTCAAACAGAGAGATCGGCAAGAGTATTTTAGGTATTTTTGAAAAGATTGGAATAAAAGTAACTAAGACGTCATAGGCAAAAAATTGTTAGATCTTTGAAATTTAATGAAAAAAAGAAATTAACTTTTGACTGGGAGAGATGGAGTCTTGAGAATTAGCCGTACGTAACGTTTCTAACCTAGAACTTTAGTATTTGAGAAATAGCAATCATCTAAAAATACATACAAAGATTTAAATTGATTTAGGAATGGCTTCCCCTACATCCACTGGAGACTCAACGAAAAAAATTTCACTAAGCTCAAAAATATTTTGGTCAGAGGACTAGTACAAGTGGAAAAAAGAAAGAATACAAGCTTCCTCTCCGATGATTCTCGGGAAAATCTGATTCTTTTAAGTCTTCTCTTACAAGAAGAAAAGATGCAGGAAATAATTATTAGAGAAAAAAAAAGAGCTCCCTATTTTGTGTAAAAGCATGCAACACTAAGTCAACACAAGGGAGAAAACATTGAGTGGCTAAGATAAAAAATAAATAAATAGCATGCCTTAATATTTTAACTTGATAGCTATCACTGAAGACAAAATCAAGCTTTAGAAAAATGGTAAGCTGAAACGGTCATAGCACAAGCCAAAGAGTTTATGGAGAAAACAAAGCACAAGTTACAAAGAAATGAAATGATGACATTTAAATTTGGATTAATATAGCTTATAAAATATTTTAGCACTATCCAATGAGCCATAATGGGTAGACCTTTAAATTTTACCGACTTTACCAATTCCGATGATACGTTTCTTGGTATCGTCGCCAAAGGTTACAAAACTTCTATTTTTTTATTTTAGCGTGATGAACTTTGATTTATCTCCAGTCATGTGACGAGAACATCCGCTATCCAAGAGCTACATGTCTCCGCTGGTCTCAATGTGGAGACATACCTATATAAAAAATCTCAAATTTTGGTTTTAGTTACCCAAACAAGTTTGGGCCTTATAGGATTGGTGATGGCAAGATAATCAACATGAGAAGTGCCTTTTGGAATCCATACATATGATGAGCTTTTGGATTCTAACATGGTCATTTTAATTCTACATGCATATGCAACATGTCTATGCTTTTGATAGAAATTAAAAATAACATGTGGTGGAGTATGCATGTGATTTTGACATGAATTTTGAATATGATTTCCTGCATACGTTCTATTTCTAACACATGAAGTATTGTTTGCACTAGGTCATCTTGATTCAAGCATGATGTTCTTAATTTTGAGCAATTTATTTTCTTTTATAATTTTAGTAATAATCATGCTAAGATTATCATTCTCCAAGTAAGATCATTATTATTATTTTTAATTCTTTACAAAGAAAATCACATGAGTTATGAGTATTTTTTAAAAAAATAACTATTTTTTAATTTTTTATATTCATGAATAAAATCAACCAAATTTTCTTCCAATTCATCATAAGTGAAAGAAGATTTATTTACCTAATTTGTGGATTCATCCTCATCATCATCAACGTCAGCCATCAAACATAAATTAGTCACTTCTTCTTTGTCATTACTTGATAAACTTTCATCTGAGTCGTCCAAGTAGCTATAAGAGCCTTCTTCTTCTTTGACTTCTTTGGCTTAAGGAGAGAACAATTTGGCTTTATATATCTAGGTTTATTGTATTTGTAACAAGTTACATCATCCTCCTTAGCCTTTAAAGTACTTTCTTTGTTCTCTTTGTTCTTGATTAGCTTCATTTATGAGTGTCGAAATAAATATCTTTTTTTCTTCTCAAATCGCCTTGAGATTAATGCAATTTCATCATTAAGTTTTTCTTCATCATCTCCACTTGTATTAGTGTCACTTTCAGTTGTAGAAGGAGAGGAGGCTCTTAAAGCTAGAACCTTTTTTTTCTTGCATTTTCATTTTCCTCATTTTTCTTTTTTTTCTTTTTCATCTCTAGCTCATTTGTTGTTAGCGAGTCTAACAACATATCAAGTTCAAGAGTAGAAAGATTGCGAGCTTCCACGATAGCCGTTGCCTTAGCATCATATTCCCTAAGAAGACATCTTAAAACTTTTCTAATAAGTTCTTCATTAGTGAATGCCTTTCCAAGAAAGATAAGATCATTAGCAATATTAGTAAAACGAGTGAACATATCCTTTATAGATTCATCCGGGTGCATTTCAAATAATTCATAGTCATGAATTAATATGTTAATTTTTTATTCCTTGATTTATACCTTTATAAGTGAGTTCTAGTTTAGATCATAACTCGTGAGCCGTATTAAGATCGCAAATGCGGTTGAATTCATTTGGAGACAGCCCGCATTGGAGATGGTTGAGTGCTTTTGGCATTGAGTTGTGCCAATTTCTTTTCTTCAATCTCTAAATCGGCAAACTCCTTAGGAGTGACCTTGTCTTCTTTTATGGGAATCACAAAGGGCTTTCTTGTGACTTCCAATAGTTCAATGTCAATCCCTTGTAAATAGATCATCCTTCTCTTCCAAAAATTATGGTGTTGGCCTTTGAAGAGATGTGGACAATTTGTCGAAAATCCCTCATAAATCGCATCATCTGGGATATGTGTGGGAAGAGCCATGAATCGTCTTTAGGCGGTTAGTCCTGAAAGCACTTAACAAAAGATTAAGGAGATCAGTTCTGATACCACTTGTTGGCCCAAAGGCTTCCTAAGAGGGGGGTAAATTGAGAATAATAAAATTTTAAAGAAAAATTTAAGTAATACGTTTAAGAAATATTTTATTTAATCTTGAGAGATTGATTTTGCAAATAGGTCTGCAGTGACGTTAGAGCAGAATGTACAGCCAGAACACGTGGTCAATTTGAGAAATTGAACTCGGCACATAAATTTAATAATTTATAACAAAGCAGAATAAACAACAAGAAATTTCAAATTTATGTATTATAATAAAATTTCATATAAGAAATATAACGTTTTACTTAGATTCAAATTTGATTTATAGAGGAGTTTATTAGTTAATTTAGCATATTAAGAAATGACACACAGAGCACACAAGGGATTTATAGTATTTTGGCCTCCCGCCTAGTCTATTTCCCACGCACCTCGAATGAAAATTTTACTATAAACCCAGCTTTTTATGAGAACCAAAGCCGAACAAACTCAGTACAACTCTATGGCTTTTTTCAGAAATTAAAACCAAGCAAACCTATAATCCCATGGCTTTTTGCAGAAATCAAAGTCAAGCAAACCTATAATCCCACGGCTTTTTACAGGAACCAAAGCCGGGCAAACCTACAATCCCATAGCTTTTTGCTGAAATCAAAGCCGAGCAAACTTACACACCTCCACTAGGGAGAAAGAAAAAAGGAAGACAAGTTTTGCTAGACTTGTTAGCTTAAATTACAAAGCACATATAAAAAAATTTTACAATGAGGCACTCTATGCACATGCTAATTAGCCAAGAGAGTACTCGAATAAATCCAGAAAAATAGTTCAAGAAAGAAGACAGTGAGCAAAATTAATTTAGAAGCTTAAAGATGAATGACACAATGTGAGCCTTCAATAATAATCAAGAAGATCAGGTTGTAACCAAGAATTTTAATGAATCACAACAAGTAAAAGCTTGAAAACTCAAGGTTCACAGCAAAATGAAGCAGAAAACAGCAACACAAATCTATTTCAGAAGCTGGGAAAGAAAGAATCAGTGAGAGAAAGGGCTTCTTTTCACTTAAAAGAAAAACACTACAATCTCCTTGAGATTTCCTTTAAAAGTTTTACGAGTATGATCTTAGGAGAGTGAAAACTTAGTATGAGCTTGAGAGGAGAAAGTGAGTTGCTGTATCAAAAAAAAAAACTTTGAGCTGAAGCACACTTAGGAGAAAAAAGATGTAGGAAATAACCGTCAGAGAGAAAGAAAAGAGCTCTCTATTTTGTATAAAAGATGCAACACTAAGCCAACACAAGGGAGACAATATTGAGTGGGTAAAATAAAAAAATAAAATAAATAGCATATCTCAATATTTTAACTTGATAGCCATCACTCAAGACAAAATAAGACTATAGAAAAATGGTAAGCTGAAACGGTCATATAGCACAAGCCAAAGAGTTTATGGAGAAAACAAAGCACAAGTTACAATGAAATAGAGTGATGGCATTTAAATTTGGATTGATGTGGCTTATAAAGTATTTAAGTACTATCCAATGAGTCATAAGGTGCCACATACTAAAAGAGAAAATTTCAAATAGTCATGTAGGCTTCTATCATAGGCATGAAATTGTGTTATGCTAAACCACCCTCTAACTTTCTAACCTAGTATATGATAAGTAGTAAATTTTAAGTTAAGCTTCAAACTCTAATCAATTGATTGAGTGAGCTACACTCTCAATTCAAATTACTTAAAATAAATAGGTTGTTGGGATTTTTACTTAACAACCAAACATGATAAATACAAAAGAGAATAAGATTTTTTTAACTAGAAAATTAAATTGAAAAACACGAGTAAAATGTGACATCTAGAATTTAATTTGGGATTTAAAATTTTGAGTTGATTTGGACCCAAAAAGAAAAAAATTTGGATCTATTTATAAGAATATGAAAGTTAGGGGACTAAATTATAATTTTTTTTAAAAAAATATATATCTAGTTAGGGATGGGCTGCCAGCTGCCACCTGCAGTAGCCATCAATGCCACCCCACCGCCCTTCCCTTTTCCTTCTGCCGTGTGGTAGACAAAAAAACAAAAAAAAATGAAGAAAAGGGGAATTAATTCTCTGTTTTTACTTCCCTGCCATGTCCTTCGTTCTGCCTTCTTCCGCTAACCTCAGCAAGCTGCAGCAGTGCTCGCTGCTAGAAATAAAGGAAAAAAAGAAGAGAAAGAAGGAGAAGAAGTAGAAGGAGGAGAAGAAAAAGAAAGAGGAAGAAAAGGAAAGCCAAAGAGAGAATTTCAAGCTTTATTTAACAATATAATTGGTAGGTAATTCTTTCACTAAAATTGATATTGATTTATTATTATGTTGTGATTATAATTTAATGTTACGAGAATATAAAAATTGTGATATTATGCCATGTGTTCTGTTAATTGAACAAGAAAATGTATGTAAATTTGTTGATCTATGAGGTGATGTGTTACTGATGAATTTTTGTATACCAAGAACCGACGAGGGCAGAAAGTATCCTGTATATGTGTTATTCCGACGAGGGCGGGGAGTGTACGCCGGGTGATATTTTAAAATGAAATTACCGATGCAAGGTGCGGCTCTTGACAAGGCTTCTAGGATAATAAGCTGAAGGAACTTTTGTCAGGCTTCTAAGTAAAAGGATATGAAAATGATAGATCTATATCACCTAACAGAATAATGTTATGATATGACGAAATAAAGTGAGTTGAATTTGTATTAACAAACTCCTGTCATTTTGGGTGATAGGTACTGTATAAGAAGGATTACGAGACATGGTGTGAGGTATCGCAGGTTGCAGCAAATTGATGATTAAATGATATGTTGCAAGTCGTATTAATATTTAAGTTTCGATGCTTTGGTTGCTGGTGGCTCGGCCTAGTGTAAATAGGGAGGTCGAGTATCGGCGGCCGGGACGTTGCAGATGGTATCAGAGCGGTTGCAAACCTATATGGAGATGTGGGTAGACATAGTGGGCTACACTCACTAATCACTGTGTATGAAAATTTTAGAAATTGAAAAAGTTGGATGTTGATTAAGAGAATTATTTTTTTGGAAATTATAAGTTAAGTAATAAAATATTTTATGGAAATTGAGTATGAATATTTTGTTGATAATTCATGTGATTGATAAATTAGGAACAGAAGAAAATATCAAGATAGCAAATGAAGATTTAATATTGATACAGAAATATAAGATAAAATTCGAAGAAAAAATTCAACAAAAAGGAAAAGAACAGTTGACAAAGAATGAAAAATGTCAAATGTATATTGAAGGGTTACCTGCACCAATACAGGATATATTAAAAGTAAAGCAGTATACAGAGTTTAAAAAATTAATGAAAGATTCATAGATTGTAGCATCAAAGTTACTTGTAACTAAAGTGAGGAAATACCTTAAAAGTGAAAAAGTGCTAATTAAGATGTAATACGTCATGTTATAATCTATATATATATATATATATATATAATAATGTTTTGGTTATGCAAATGAATATTGCTGATTTATATGCTGAGTTGAAAGTTAAATAAGAAATAAAGAACTTGTTGATGAAAACTCATTGCATTATTGACTTGTTTACCAAGTTTAAAGACAAAAAAATATGATTTATGGACTTGAAACAACTAAATATGATTATAAAGATGTTTTAAAGTTTAGCAACTAAAAATGAATTTCTTGTTGCAGTTGTGTTCCTACCTTAGCGTGAGTTTAGGGGATGATGATCCACAATTTACTATTGAGGGCTATAACTATTTTGTCGCTGAAGGCTAGGACGTGAAAACATCTAATGTGTAGAGAGGCAATTGAGATATAATCAAAGAAACCAAGTTCAAAAGATAAAATGTGTAAAGAATAAAAAAGAAAAAGAAAAATCAGTTAGAATATGTCATGAAATTTGTGATTGTTTATGTAAATTTCAAGGACAAAATTTCTAAAGGTGGGGAGAATTGTGACATCCAGAATTTAATTTGGGATTTAAAATTTTGACTTAATTTGGATCCAAAAAGAATAATTTTAGACCTAAAATAAATAATTTTAGATCTATTTATAAGAGTATGAAAGTTGGAGGATTAAATTATAGTTTTTTCTAAAAAAAATATATATCTAATAGGGATGGGCTGTTAGCTGCCAACAGCTCCACCCCACCGCCCTTCCATTTTCTTTCTGCCGTGTGGCAGACAAACAAACAAAAAAAAAGAGGAAAAGAAGAAGAGAAAGAAGGAGAAGAAGAAGAAGAAGAAGAACAAAATGGAAGAGGAAGAAAAGGAAAGCCAGAGAGAAAATTCCAAATTTTATTTAACGGTATAATCGATAGGTAATTTTTTTCCTAAAATTGATGTTAATTTATTATTATATTGTGATTATAATTTAATATTACGAAAATATGAAAATTGTGATATTATGCCATGTATTCTGTTAATTGAATAAGGAAATGAGTGTGAATTTGTTGATCTGTGAGGTGATATAGTATTGATACATATTTATATACGAAGAACCGACGAGGGCAAAAAGTGTCATGTATATGTGTTATTCCGACGAGGGCGGGGAGTGTACGCCGGGTGATGTCCTAAAATAGAATTACCGATGCAAGGTGCAGCTCTTTGCAAGGCTTCTAGGAACAAGCTGTAGAGACTTTTGTCAGGCTTCTAGGTAAAAGGATATGAAAATAATAGATATACATCACCTAACAGAATAATGTTATGATATGATAAAATAAAATGAGTTCAATGACATGGAAATTCATGATGATAATTTTAAAGGCATATTATGTAAATTTATTTACGTGTATAATTATTGACTATCTCATAATATTACTTGTATTATTTTTGCTATAATATCTGATCATGTTTTGAATATTCATATTATATGTTGGATACTATTTTACTTACTGAATTTGTATTAACAAACTACTGTCATTTTTGGTGACAGGTGCTGTATAAGAAGGATCACAGGATATAGTGTGAGGTATCGCAGGTTGCGGCAAATAGATGATTAAATGATATGTTGCAAGTCGTATTAATAATTAAGTTTCAACTCCTCAGTTGCTGGTTGCTCGGCCTAGTGTAAATAGGAAGGTCGAGTATTGGCGGGCGAGACGTTACATAAAATTCTTGGCGAACATGCACTTGCTTACATAAATATTTTAGAAAAAAATAATAATAATATTTTCAATTGAGATGATATAATGATGCGGGACAGATGAGTAATTATACAGTTTAGAGATCATCAAATTATATCTAGCAGAATGTCCACAAATTAATGTTAAAATATCAAAAATTAATTTTATAATGATTGAGAAATTAACTAAATCCGCAAAACCAATTGCTTTCAGAATTTTAAATAAATTAGATCGAAAGTTATTGAAAAATTATCAATTCAGATTAGGATACAATTCGGTTTTCAACAAATCAGAAACGGAGTACCAAGAATATAGGGACTAATAATATTTAACCAACAATAATTAAATTGTACTCAATAATAAAAGGTCGCACAGGCAAAATAAATTCGAGCAAATCACAAGTATGCAGAATGATCCAGAGTATTTGATTTAACCAGATTAAAAGATTGCTAAAGTTCATACCTGAATCAAATAATTCAGGGACCAAACAGTAATTTTCCCAGAAAACTTAAAGCTTAGGCAGCCCTGCGCGGGCGACGCTGTGGCGCGCGAGCGGAGCGCAGACTCGCGCGTGCAGAACTGGGGGCGTGAAAGCAAGCCGTGGGCACGCACGAGCTGGCGGCGGCCGGCCCGCGCGGGCGCGCTCGGGCGGCGCAAGCGGGGACGGCTCGCGCGGGCGCGGCGCAGACGCAAGCGGGTGCGCGCAGTCAGCGCGCGCGGGCCGGGGTGTAGACTCGATCGCGCGAGCGCACTGGCGGAGCGAAGCGCGCGAGGGCGGAGCTGGGGCGCGTGCGGGCGAAGTGCGGGAGCATGCGGGCGGAGAGCAGGCACTGCACGAGGGCGCCGAGCGGAGCCGTTGTGTGCAAGTCATTGGTGATGCAGGGGCACGATGACGCGTCCACGTTATATCGGAGTCAGCGAGCTGAGCGCAAGAACGCAAACTAGCAAGCAGGGCTGACAAGAATGAGGTGAGGTGAATGCTGAGGAATGTAAGATGAATGGAATCGAACTCAGAGGGGAGGAGCTGGAGCGGGTAGAGTTTAGAGATTCTCACCCAAGGCCTAAGGCCCAAGTCCTTCCCTATTCGGGATGTCGATTCATTCTAGAATTAAATAATCCCAAGGGAAACACAAATCAAATTTATTCAGCATTAAAAAAAATAAGAATAATAGGGAGTCGTTTATATAGACTTCCATACAAACTGACTCAATAAAGAAAAATACATAATATAACAATTTTCTCACACAAACGAGAAAATACCTGATAACATGTCTAAAATAACAATCACAAAAATAAAAATAACTAATACAGAATAAATACGGGAAATAAAATCAACCTAAAATAAAATATCCAACATGCCTAAAATAACAGTCACATAAATAGAAATAACTAATACAGAATAAAATCAACCAAAATGGATCAATCAGAATGAATGGGAGATTTCCAATCCATCAAGTCATAAATCCACAGCATCCTTCTTTTCAAATCTGTCCTAATAGTCAATCGATCCAGATCGAAGCAGTGTGGCTAGATCTCGGCCATCGATGTGAATCGACGGTCGATCGTAGTGTCCCCACCATATAAACCTGTTAACGTACTAAACAAGAGGATTAATTTATAAAAACTAAATTAATTGTGATCATTAAAATCAAAAGATTCAACAATCTCTCCTTTTTGAAGATGACAATTAATTTAGTAAGCTAAGGAATTTTAAAAAATAATTCAATATTGCAACACCCCTTTAGCAAGTCACTAAATTATCAAATGCATATTTGAGAGAGATTAAATGATTCAGATGAAAAATGTTTCCCCTAAATTATTGCATTTTATTTTGGAGAAAAAATCAACATATACAGCTACAGTAATAATGCAGAAAAATAACATGAATAACATGGTATAAAATAGATGTAAGCAATAATGACCTGCAAGGCATAGCATATAATGACCTAGTAAATGTCCACCCTAATGAATAGTGTTCTGCAAAGCATAGCATCCCTAATTTCTCCCCCTTTGGTATCATCAAAAAGATTGTCAAATAGAAAAGAAATCAAAATAATAGTTCTCCACTGATATAAAATATCCATTATAGCAATGAAATTGAACATACTCACTTCAACCATTACACTATTTCTTGCTGGGAAAGAGATAATAATAGAGTCAATCTTGAAATCAAGAATTTCAAAAGTGGTTCCATTATAGCAAACAAGTAAAATTTTAACAGTCTTTACGTACTTCTACATTTCAGCTTGGTCACTATAATTCTCATCTGTATTATCCTCAATTTTTAAATTACTAGTGTTGGGCCTTTTAGCTGCATCAGTAGGGTTGTCAGGAGATAGATTTTTTTTGTCTTCAAGGTTATTAGCCTTCTCTTCAGCGATCTTATTGTCTTTTTCCGTGTCTTCATGATTTTGTTGAACTGTAGATGATGTTGCTTCCTTCTGCGTTATTTCAGTGGAATCATCTCCATTTTCCTGAGAACTTTGACCAACTGCATTGTTATTAATTTCTAGCATCAGTAGATCTGTAGAACTGTTGCTTTGACCTGCTGATTTTGAACTCTCAGTGCTTGTTTCCCACTGATTTTCTTCCCACTTGTGATGCTTTTCATCTACTTTTTCATCCTGAACTAGAATATTTTCAGATAATCTTGTTTGGTTCTCACCTGATGAAGTTCCAGTTCCCTTTGCATCAACTCTAGAGCCATTTTTGACAATTTCAACTACTATTTTGTCATCTTGATTCTGTCTCATCAGTTCACTTGGAACCATTTTCCTTCTACTTCTGTTCTTCCTCCTGTGGGGTGCTTCCTGTTGTTCATTACTCTCTTCGCCATTAAGCTGACTGTTTTCTTGCATTTGTATTTCTTCTCCTTCAGTTTGTCTGCTTCCTTGGGAATGTGTCAACTTGCTTTCATCATTCATGCTGCTTATGTTTTCAGCTTTCTGATCGGCTTCATCAAAGTTGGTCTGAAATTTTACCCATTTTCCGTGCTGAGGCAGTCCTCCAGTATCATCTGCTCGTTCCTGCTCACCATTATTGAGTTGCAATTTCTCATCCGTAGCAGTTTTTCGATCAATTTCATTGTCTTGAGTTATCTTTTCTTTATACTCTAAAACTCCAGCTTCCTTTTCAGTACTTGCTTGCTTGTCATTCTTGGTCATCGCATTTTCATCGACATTACCTGCAACCGGCACATTCATTCTGGCAATCTTATCATCATCATCATCACTCATCAGAGGTTTCTGTGCTAGTCTTCTCCTCATTTCTTCAGCTTCTGCTTCTTTCTGCTTGAGGAGGGACGTCAGGTTGGCAACTAGAAGATTTGTGACAATGAGTTCCTCTGTTTTCTCTGTTAGCTTATCAATTTGGTTATGTTTCTCCTCCAGAACTGCTTCTAGTTCAGTCTGCATCTTCTTCAGGCGAGCTAAACTGTACTTTTTCTCTCCAAGCTTATCTGAGAGTTCCATTCTCTCTTTTCTCATGACAAATGCCTTCTCCTTCATGTCAGCCAGTTTCCTTTTTATTTCTCTGGAGTTCTCCTTTTCTTTCTGCCAATCAAGAAGAGCATTAATTACAAGAAATTAAGACCTATTTTTGAATTTCTAAAGTTGGTTTTTAAGTTGATATGAAAAATAGTTAATTAGTTTTGTGATTATAATGTTCCATTCCCAAAAGTTATTTTGACTAGAATTAAACACCCAACTATTTTGCCTTCATTTTCAGTTTTTCTAAATTATTTGTCAGATCTATGTATATAAATATTTTATACACATATTTTATATGGGTGTAAATATTAAAATATAAATCATTTGGATTGTTTCTTGAAAGCTGATTTTTTTTTTCTCGGGATGATTCCATTTTTTCAATAAGTCACCTTTTCGAGGAGCTACCTGATCAGATTCTTCTAAGTGAAGATTTGGCAACAAGAATTGAAGATACGACCACCGATAGAATTGATTAACATCTTTAGAGCTAGTGATGTATTCTCTAAAGCTAATTCTTAGATGTAGAAGTCAATGCTTTATTAATGAATTCATTTTTTTTTTATAGAAATAAACTCGAAGTTGGATTCACGCAACAAATGATACAGAAGTTTAAGTTATATTTTTTTGAGAAGGCCTTGAAAAATATCCTCACTTTCGAGTGTTTTTCAACTAGTATCTCAATTTCAATTGCTAACTCTAGAAAGGAGGATCATAAAAAGGTCTAATTGTCTTTCTATAATGGTATTATGGGGAAGTCATGAAAAATCTATATTATTTAGCACTTTACTTTTCTACTACAAATAGAGAAGTTAGGCTCATGAGGTCAAGGTTTTTGTCAAATTTTCATCAATTTTTTTCTACTGTGTTTCCTTTTATAATCTTTTTTTGTGAATATTAGTGAAGTTGTATTCTACATTTTGTGATTTTTTTTCTCGCATTTTTGTATCTGTTGTTTTTTTTAGATCGATTGTTTCTACTTCTTGTTAGTTGTTAATTGTTGGTTAAAATGTAAAAATGAAAGTAAATGTAAGAATTATTAGGTTCGTGCTCCAACGGTTTTGCATCCAATCATAAGTGTTGTGTGTGCATGAGTCCATCAGAAATGCACCACAATGATAATTGGGCCTTTGAATGATTTACGATTTATTTAGCTGGAGGATAAATTTGAGTAAAAAAAAAAAAATATTTTATTTTATAGAATTGATGAGAAAAAAATTTATTTTAATATTGGGAGGTGTGTAGAATGTGAAATAAAGTTGATTTTAAAATTAAAATTTGTGTTGAATGTGAAATAAAATTAATTTTTAAGATTAAAATTTATATTGAATGTAAAATAAAATTATTAAAATTTATAATAAATTTAAAATATTATTAAGATATTTTTTTTCTCATCTTTGAGTTCATGCCAAACAAGGCCAAAGCACCGAGCCAATAATTTCTCAAGTGAAGGTATTATGATTTATGATTTCGCTGTGTTAATTAAATTTGGATTTTGTGCGTCAGAGAGAGAGGGAGAGAGAGATGGAAGAGGGAAAGAAACCGCCGGAATCGAGCTCAGCGGCGATGGCGTCATTCTTGTCGGAGGTGAGGCTAGAGACTTCACCGACGGCAATCGGATTCTCTGATTCCTGCCCCTGCTGCGGGAACAAGAAGCGCCGCTGCCTTCTACCCGCCACCTTCTTCCGCAAGAAAGTCCTCGTCCTCGACCCCGCAGATCCCCAATCCAATTCTGATGCCGTCACCTCTCCTCCCTCCTCCGCCACTCCGACCGCCGCCAGCCTCTCGCTGACACCGCCACCATCGGCAATGGCCAGACCCCATCCGGACGCCGCACCATCCATTCTTTCCCCCGCCTCCTCCCCCTTCCACTACCTCTGCTCCGATCCCATATCCCTGATGTCGCCGCCGAAGCCATCGACGCCGTCTCTGGCCGATGTTGCAGCTGCACCCGCTGCTTCGCCGGCAGCTTGTGCGGACGAGAAGGCGGAGGTCTACGCCGTCGCGGAGGACAAGAAAGATGAGGACGAAGGCACTGGCGGGGAGGAGGTTCGCGTATGCGTCCGCTGCCGCTGCGGGGTCGTCCGTAGAATCGCTCTCGTCCGATGAAAGGTGAGCGGTGGAGATCATTCCACGTGTAACGCTTGATGCTTGGTCTGTTATTGTTTCCCTTCTCCTCTTCTGGATTCAGAGATTTTTTTTTATCTCTGGTGTAGGGGATTTCTTTGTTGTTTGTAGCCTCTTTTTTTTTTTCTTTTTTTTTCCTTTTTTTTCTTTTTTTTCTTTTTTTCATTTTTTTTTTATAATCTGTAGTTTTGTTTCTTTTTTTTTCCTTTTTTTTTCCTTTTTTTTTCTTTTTTTTTTCTTTTTTTTTCATTTTTTTTTTATAATCTGTAGCCTGATATTTTGATGATATCTTGTGCAGACAAAAATGATGTAGTTCTTGGAGCAAGATTTTAAAATTCAGCTTTGGATATCAATTTTGTAGCTACGGCGGTTCAATTTTGACAATTTCGATATAAATATTTGTAACGATCTTTAAATATTAACTTAAAAAATTCACCTTTTAATCTAAATTTACTGTTTTGAAAGTTGATTTTTTCAAAATTTTTTTCCTAACAATTTTTTTTTTCACAGCAAAAAAGCTGTATTTTGACAAATGAACAAAGTAAATTAAATGTCTTTTTAATTGTGTTTGTTCAACATTGTAATATTAAAAAAAATTATAATTTAAATTGGAAGGAGCTTGTCTGGTATTAAATTTGAATCTATAATTTTTAAATAGGATTGAAAAAATTAAAGTTCAAGAGATAAATAAAAAAATTTATAAACTACTATTTGTATTGAATTATCAATTCTTACACTTTAACTTTGTTACAAATTTTAACTATATTGTTTATGAATTTGGTACTTCCAACAGAGTATGCAAAGTATCATATTTGTCCATAATTTTTATAAAATATATATATATATATCATTAATTTAAATGATTATTTTTTAAATAACAAAATATAATACTTTTTTTAGTAAAATGTATAATATGTAAATTGCATATTCAATTCATATATATATATATATGATTTAGTAATTAATTAAATAAATTTTGTTAATCACGAACAAATTTAATTTGAAATGAGGCTGGTGAAAGCCCTGCTATAAATTTAATCTGATTCAATTATTAAAAGAAATAATCTCACTGAAATGGATAATGTTTTTACCACGGATATAATTTAGATTTTACGAAATTAATAATATTGAAGATTTTAAAAAATTTAATCCTATTAACAAAAATATTTTTTATTTAAAGAGCTTGAAAATATATCAAAACATAAACTAAAACTAAACCTCATTTTGCTTTAAGCTTTTGATTGGTTGAAGTATGTTTAAGAAAAAAATTATTTAAATATTATAATATAAAATAAATTTATTTTATTATTGAAGATTGTAATAAATGAAAAATAATTTTTTTTTAAAATATGTGTATGATATGAAATGAAATTTAATTTTAAAATTAAAATTTGTATAAAATATGAAATAAAATTAATTTTTAATATCGTGTATAATATAAAATAAATAAATAGTAATAAAAATATTTTGATCATGCGAGGCCTAAATGTCGAGCACATTAAATAAAGTCTGGAAAAAGAACCTGAAAGAGGATGTGGAGAGTGAGAAGCTGTTGGTCTCGTTCCCGCAGGAGGAGGCCGAGCACGCGGCCTTCACGTAGCTTGTGAAGCAGCAATGCAAAAGTCGCCGCCATGCCGACGGCCAGCACCACCACCACTACCATCTTCTTCCTGCTTCTGCTGCCGACCGGCCCCATCTTCCCTCCCTTGGAGTTGGAGACCCTCATGCTCTCTCTCTCTCTCTCTCTCTCTCCTCTCTCTCTCTCTCTCTCTCTCTCTCTCTCTCTCTCTCATTCTTTACTCAATGCTATTTATTAAACCAAAGCTAAGCTCATCACTTTGAGCATTTTGAGAACCATAGGTAGGAGGAGATCTAGTAGAATGAGGTAGGGGGTGTCAAAAGAAATGAATTCATGGGTTAGACTCGAGTTTGACACAAGTTTGATTAACTCAAATTTAATTATTTAGAGAGTTGAAAATTGTCGCATAAATTTGACTGACTTAGGTCGGATTGAGTGAACTTGACAAACAAACCCATTTGTCGAGCGAGTTCTAATCTTCACACTCTATCAGAGTGGTACATAAGTTAGAACAATTTTTTTCATAGAATTTGTTGAACTTCTATTATTGCATACTTGCATTTGGTTTTTTTTAAGAAAAATAGAATATACTTGTCATGACTGCAAAATTAATGTTACTATTTTTTAACATTCGACAGAGCAATGACGAGAACAACAACAATTAACTCTACTCAAGCCTTTATATTATGAGTGAAGTCAGCTAGATGAACTTTTTAATAATTCCTAATTTAGCTCCAAAAATATTAGATCATTACTTATAGTTTTTTATTATATTTAATTTTGGTTTACTTTTTCCTCTTTTATATAAGCATAATCAAATAATCTCTCTTTATTGAAATTTCTATCGGCCTACAATTTATATATCAAAACCATCTAAGTCAAATTCTCTCCGAGTTTATTCTCAATTGGGGATACTCAAAACTTCTCAAAAATATATTTATTTCTCATCATGTTATTTTATGTATGTCTGCTTATCCACTTTGGCATCCTCATTTCTATAATATATAGATCTAAATTCAATATTATATAATATCATTGATTTTATTAATATTTTATAAATTTATCTTTAAGTATAAGTTGATTTTTTCTATCAAGTAACATTATAAAGCAAAAGAATAAAGAGGTACACAATTTTTAATTAAACTCAAGAACATGGAAAAATCACTAGTAGCTCATGAGAATTAAAAAATAACACAGCTATTTAAATAACAATATTGCTAGAAAAAATGGCGCATAACAGTGTAAGAAAGAATAGTAAAAAAATATATGAAGGTATTGAATATGGATGACATCATTTCATTTTACTAATGCCAGACTGTGTGCTGCTGCGTGCACATAGTCCAAAAGTTGAGCTGGAGTCGAAGAATAGTCTATAACATTGTATTTTAGACATGCTTTAGCCCGTGCAACATATCCTCTCGTTAACTCAAAAGTGATATTATTTATCCTTTGTCAAAAAATTTTCTGGCTTAATGCACATTAATTTGCCCAACTCCTTTTATCACCTCAAGTTTAAAGAATAATTTCTAGATGGAAATATTGTTAGTTTGCTCTATAAGAACAGATTAATACCTCCTTCAATATATATTTCACAAATTAGGAGAAAAATTTTGGTATTATTTTTTAATCTAAGTTAAATCAATAAGTTTAGTATCATAAACTTATATAATCATCAAATTTATTTTGAATTGATTTATTCTTATTTTATTTTTTTAATCTAAATTAACTTCTAAAACTTAATTTTAAACGGGCATCAAGACGCCTAGAGATATGGGAACTCTTTTTGAACTTTGTAAAAAAATAAATAAATAAAAAGATTTTTAACATGAAATTTACACAAAATTACACATTTCACCATCAATTCGTAAATATTACCACTATCACACCATAT
>JAEMOT010003447.1:69093-94748 GCA_019297695.1 Apostasia ramifera
ATCAAATACTTTATCTCGAAATCTAAATCCATTAATCGATGTTGGGTAGTCAAACATTTACTTGGAATGACTTTACAATTTTTACAATCCAAGCGATCTCGTTTCCTTATAAGAAAATAATCAATCTGAGTTCTTGAAATTCCATTCTTGTACGTGATAACATGCTCCTCTCTCTTCTTGAATAAAGTATTAGCAATTACAAGATCATATGCTGAAGAAAACTCTAAAATAGTTTTACCCTCCTCATTTATCTCTCCAAAACCATATCCACCATGCATATTATTAAATTCCTCAGTAACACGTCCAACATGTCCATTTAAATCTCCTCCAATAAATAATCTTTCCTCCTGAGGTATCTCTTGTATTAACTCTTCTAAATCATTCCAAAATTTTTCCTTTGTGCTCGCATCTAAGCCAACTTGGGGAGCATACACACTTACAATGTTAATAATCATTCCATTGATTATAATTTTTAAAGCCATAATTCTATCACAATTTCTCTTAACTTCCACTACATGATCCTTCAAGCTCTTATCCAGAATTATACCCACTCCATTCTTATTTTTATTCTTACCAGAGTACCAAAGTTTAAATCCTACGCCATCAATTTCCTTAGCTTTCTCTCCAACCCATTTTGTTTCCTGCAGGCACAAAATATTAATCTTTCTATGAATCATAATATCCACCAACTCCATTAGCTTGCCTGTCAGGCTGCCTATATTCCAAGTTCCTAATCTAATCCTACTGACTCAAGTTCCTAACCTATATACCATCATGCTCTATTTACTGGAACAAAAATCTTTTAAATTTCAAGGAACAAAAATCTTTTAATTTCAAGGAACAAAACTCTTTGACTTCAAAAAAGTTTGCTCTAACTCTACCCTAACCTGCACCGAGTTCATAACCTGGCCATATACTCAAGCAAAAGCAAAGGAAAAGCATTATCTTCAATAAGAAAAACTAGTTATATAACGTAATGAAAACAAATGCAAGAAAAGCTCTAGATAAAGGATCTACACAGGAAGATTAAACAGTGCACCAGTGAACAATTTGAAGGTTGTGGGCAGCTCTCTATGCTCGGTGGTGAAAACAACATCAAACTTCTTTGATAAGTATAAGCCTGGATCTATTAGAATAGGCTTTGCTCTCTGACTCCTGCATTAGTTTCACATGAAAATGTATTAACCTTCAACATGGTAAAAACTTCACCATCCCCGCAAACAAAAAAAAAAGAGCAAAAGTGCCACCAAACAAAGCTTTGGACTTACAATTTCCAGCCTGTAATTTGTGTGTGTTCTACAAAATTAAGATCTCTAGGCAGAGAAGAGAAAACGTGGAGCAGATCTGCAAACAAAATTTTGTTGCTGAAATCACAAGACACAGTAAAGCAAAAAACCACTACGCTCACAGGCACAGCAATGGCCAACTAACACTTGTGACATTCATTAGTATAATGTATGAACCCAAATGCCATCCCAATCATCATATTCACTAATTATTAGTTTGAACAAGGCAAAATCTATATATTCTGAGTGGGACTAGTACAGTCCCAAATGCAGAAGGTAATAGAACTTGTATTAAAACAGAAGTGAAACTAAACACATGGTATTGGTAGCTACATAAGAAGATATGATGATTCTTCCAGCATGCAGAATAAGATACTTAAAAAAGAAATACTTTGATTAGGCTCCATAAAGCCTGATAGACTGACAACATGCCTTATTTATAATGCAAAAGCCAACACAAGTTGTTTTACTGTGATGTTTCTTTACTAAAATGCTGGAAAAAAAAATAACTCGAAATACACAGAAAATCTAAAATTATTGGTTGATTATTCCAGCATGCCAAGGTTTTTCCCCCACTAATCAGTTTCCAGAGATTCAAGTTCCTGAGAATGCTTTTACTTCAAGGCCTAACCATTTAACATGTCTCATTAAGTATTGTGCCACGACAGTCAAACAAAATATATTGTTTTGGAAAGAACCTCAAACAAAATGCATGTCATTCCTTCATTAGTTACAACTCAACGTTACTGTTCAGTAGACAAAACAACTACCTTGTTACTGAACACTTGTTTTAATTTAGCACTTAATAAATTGAGTTTAGTTAACATGTATTATTATTACATGTTTAGAGATTCAGAAGATCAAAAATATAAGTTCAGAAGTGGAAATCAACACTCACCATCCTGAGTCATAAGGGGGTAATCAGAAGCGCTAAGGTTTATGAACCAGTCCCACTTTAATCTATCTTTCAACAAGATTGCTATGGCATGAAGGGTACACGCAATCATCGTAGGACCCTTGTAGGTCACTAGATTGGCTTTGGCAATCACACGAACATTCTGGACCTCACTGTACACTGGATCAGTCCTAACATACATAGCCAAATCTATTCTTTCTCTAGGTGGGGCCTCAAGATCAAGATGAAGAATATATTGATTTCTTGGATGATATATGGCTAGTAGAGTCCTCCTCATTCTTTGGCTATCACCTTTCGTTCCAGTTATAAGATAAGCGATTCGCGGTGCTTCAATTTCCAAACTTACATAGTTTTCTGTTTCTGAATCCTCAACAGTATCATCCAGATTAGAGAATGATGTAATTTCTGGTGACAGTGAATCCCCGCCATATTCACGGCAGAAAAGCACAAATATTGCTGCCAAAAACAAAGTAACAGAGACCAGCAGGCTTGCTAAGAAAGGAAAAAGCCATCTTCTGTCACTGAATGCCCTCCCTGAGTGCGTGGTGCCGTTTTTCCTCATACTGGCCCAAAGGCGAAAGCAAACAATTCAGCATCTACTACTTTTATCGCCGATAATGGAGATCTCCGAGCTTTCAACCTCTCAGGGACAGCATTCTGAACCATGTGAATAGTAAAGAACTGCAGTAGCAGAATCATAAGCTTCCCCTTCGCAAGGATATCGGTCATCTTCTACAAACAATCGCTTCCCAATAGCATATGTATTCCATAAATTTGCAATCTTCCAATTTCACGCAGCATAAACGAACAATATCCCAAAATTATCAGATTGGCTCAGAGGCAAGACAGCACACTTCCTCAGAGAGCTATACTCCAAGAGGAATCCGCATGAGTTAATAGATTAGGAAAGTGTTGAAAAAGGGAGGGAATCAAAGCTAACGGTAAATGCAAATCCAGTATTCGAAAAGGAAACTTCCCGTTGAAAGCTACTATCCCCATTTCGTAGGGCACCGATCAGAAAACCGCGGCAGTAGAAGAGATACCCATTTGTCAAACGGACAAGAACTCGGAAAACATTGAAGGAAGACTGATGGTACCTGAAGTCCTCGAAGAGCTGCGGAAGGTCCAGACAATGAAACTGCGAGCCCAAGAAGCGAGCGATCCGTGTTCTTGCTCCTCATAACCTGGACGAAATCCAGGAGCAGGAGGAGAGAAAGAGAGAGAGAGAGAGAGAGAGAGAGAGAGAGAGAAAGAGATTCGGCGTGCCTTAGAAGGTCGGTAACGTTGGTTTAAGTTTGGTAAGAGATTAAACTTCGCGATAAGTGCGATGGCTTAGCAGTTTAAAACACTTTTCTCGCTTTAATTTAATAAAATTTTACTCGGATTTAATTTAAAATCAACATACACAAAAATAAAAACAATTTACCACATATCAACTTGGTATGTATATAATAGTAAATATATAAATATTTCAAATATATATTTAAAATACATTGCAATAATCTATTTTACAAAATTTAATAGATAAATAAAAGGATTTGAAAAAACATTTTTTATTTAAAAAAACAAAAATTAATTATATTTATCACATATATATATATATATTAAAAATGGTTTTTCCTTATAACTAAACATGCCCATAAACTAACCATAATACATGATTTATTTTGAGATCAAAAAACTAATTTAAAATGAGTAAAAGGTATTGATTTCAAGTTAAATTTTCAATTGAATTGGAGAAACTTTTAATCTAAAGGAAGAGATAATTGAAGAATAAAAAATAATTTGGTAATTTCATGGGACCTCTGAGTGGACTTTCACAGAAATCCACAAAACTTTACCGTCTGAATTTCGCTTACCGAAATTATTCTCCATTTAAATAATTTTTAACAAATTCAATTAAATTTAACTATTAAATTATTATTTTAAATTCTTAAAATACATATTTAAATATTAAAAATATTTTTAATTACTATTATAACCATAATTTTTCATTTTTTTTATATTTTAATGTACAATAATAATTTTCAAATACTTAATATATATTTTTGATTTTTTAAAATAATAATTTAACAATGAAATTTAATAAAATTTATTAAAAAAAAATTCACATTATTTATCCTATGTGAAGTCAATGTCACTTCAGTGAAATTACTTCAAAAATAATTCTCACATCCAACAACAACAACCAAGCCTTAATCTCATTAGGGTCGGCTACATGAATCCTTTGTTTCCATTGTGCCCTATTAGTAACCAAATTCTTATCTAAGTCTAAGTAACTAAGATCACTCCTTATAGTTTCTTGACATATCTTCTTTGGTCTCCCTCTTCCTCTTTGTATATGGGCAAAATCCAATAACTCAATTTTTCTAACTGGAGCTTCAATCAGCCTACGATTTAGATGTCCAAATCATCTAAGCCGACTTTCTCTAAGTTTATCCTCAATTGGTGCAACACCCACTTTTTTTCGGATATACTCATTTCTCATTCTATCCTTTCGTGTATATCCACACATCCACCTTAACATCCTCATTTCTGCAATATTTATTTTATTTGTATGTTTTCTCTTTGCAGGCCAGCATTTAGCACCATATATTATCGCTGGTCTTACTACAGTTTTATAAAATTTACTCTTGATTCTGGATGGAATTTTTCTATCGCACAACACACCAGAAGCATTTCTCCATTTTACCCATCCTACTTAAATTTTGCTAATTATATTATTATCTATTTCACTATCATTTTGAATGAGGATATTTTAGTGAGAAATAATCTTAAAAATAATTCTCACATCCCTACTCTCTTTATTCTCTCCAGGAGAAATAATGTGTAAGTTCTAAAATATTTTTTATACATTTCTCCTCACTTTTTATCAGTCACTAAAACCACAAGTTATAATAAGGATTATTTAAAGGGCAAGTGATATATAATGCAATAATGAAAATCGATTGATACGAAGGCAAGAACTTCATTAAAAAGGTTACATCAACCTTTGATGAGAAAAGCCTAAGCCAATAAAGCAGAAAGAATGGATCTATTAAACTAACAAGTAATAATATTGATCTAAATAATGCTGCAAGGAACGTGATTTTTAATATCGCTAATAATAAGACAACATATGTGATGATGATGATTTCATGCAATATGTGTAAAAACTTTCAGGCATCAAAAGTTAATGAACAATACACTTAAGCATTGACATTTGACACCATCATATCATTATTATTCATAAATAATTTGAGTCTAAAATAAGGTTGACAAAATTTGGGGGGAAAAATACCTTGAATGTGCAAACAATATTAAAAAATGTGTAGAGGGTGTTTTGAAGGCAAAATAATATTGGTCAGATGGATCGTAGAACTTCTCTCAAAGCAAATGCTCATTGAGTCCAATGCTTTCCTCCCTGCGATGATGTTCATCAATCATCGTCAGCATCATTGACACTACACAAATAAGCCTACAATTTAGCCAAAATTGAGGTGAAACAATAGAAGAACACTAGCCGATATCGTAGCTATTCAATTCTAAGGACCAGTTTGGTTCTTATATCATTTTGGACATGCCTTACAAGGCATTCAGCAATTGGCTCTTTTCAGGACATAATATTGCATATTGAACATAGATATTTGATTGTTTTACAGCAAAAGCAGTTAACAGTTGATTGAAAACTTTAATGTTTTGATCACCCGAGAAAAACAAAAGCATGTAAATTATTGACTCAATATTGCAATTTGTTAAACAAATAGTGTCGCTCATCTAGAATTGCTGCTATTACTACAATAACAAACCAAGCTTTTATCCCACTAGGTGAGTTCGGCTACATGAATCTTTTGTTTTTATTGCACTCCATCAAATAACAAATCCTCATTTAGCTCTAAATATGTAAGATTATTTCTTATAGTTTTTTATCATGCCTTTATTCGTCTCCCTTTTTTTATTTTTATATGGGCAAAATTCAATGATTCAACTTTTCTTATTGGAACTTCTATCGGTTTATGATTTATATGTTCAAACCATCTAAGCCGTCTCTCTAAGCTTATTCTCAATTGAAATCACTCCAAATTTTTTACGGATATACTCATTTCTCATTTTATCCTTTTCGTATATACTTGCTCATTCAACTTAACACCCTCATTTTCGCAATATTTATTTTATTTATGTATTTCTACTTTGTAAGTTAGCATTCAGCATCATATATATAACATCGCTAGTCATATAATTGTTATATAAAATTTACCTTTAAGTTTGATTGAAAAATTTTTCACACAATACGTTCGATGTATTTCTCTATTTTATTCATCTGTTTGAAACCTTCTAATAACATCATTATCTATTTTATTGTTATTCTGTATGATTGATTTAAAATATCTAAACCGTGCGCTCTTCCTAATAACTTGAGCATCAATTATTATCTCTCCACTACAAGTGCTTTTATCTTAACTAAATTTATATTCAAATATTTAATTTTTGATTTGCTAAGACGAAAATTTTTAAATTTTAAATGTATTTCTTCATAACTCGAGTTTTATCTTAACACCTTCTTTAGTCTTATCAATAAAAAGAATATCATCCGCAAAAAATATACACCAAAATACTTTTTCTTGAATGTGCTCGGTTAAAACCTTGATAATGAACACAAAGAGGTATAAACTATAAGCTGAACCTTGATGTAATCTAACTGAAATAAAAAAATTCTTAGTTAAACTAATTTCTTGTGTCTATACACATGGAATAGATCGTTTATATGTATCCTAAATAACTTGAATGTAACCAGTGTGAACTCCATTTTTCAGAACTCTCCAGAGGACTTTCCTTTGAACGTTATTATAACTTTTTTTTAAATTAATGAAAATCAAATACAGATCTTCTTTTTTCTCCGAAAATATTCTCATTAAACTTCTCAACATATGAATAACTTCTATAGTAGATCTGTCTGGCATAAAACTAAATTTATTCTATAATACTCTAGTAGCATGATATAATCTATGTTCAATCACTCACTCCCAAAATTTTAAAGTGTAGTTTATTAACTTAATTCCTCTATGGTTAGTACAATTTTATACATTATTTTTATTCTTATAAATATGCACTAATATACTTTTTTCTCATTCATTTAACATCCTTTTAGTTTTTAAAATTATATTAAGCAATCTAGTAAACTAAGAAATTCGTTCATCTCTTACACATTTTTCAATTATTTATTAGAATGTCATCCAGTCTTATAGTTTTTTCATATTTTATTTTCTTTAAAGCTCCTCTAACTTCAGTTTTACTTATACGTCAGATGTAAAAGTGATACCTATCTTTTTTTTTGAATGCTAAAATTAGTAAAATCAATTATATTATCACAAACGTCATTTAAAAATCTTTCAGAGTAACTCATTCATCTGTGTTGAATGCCTTCATATTTAAAAAGTACTTATTGATTCTCATCTTTAACATATTTCACTCCAATCAGATTTTTAGTTTTCTTATTTTACTTTGGCCAAGTTGTATAAGTATTTTTCTCATTTTTAGAATATAATTTTCTATAAAATTCATCAAAAGTCGTATATACATTATAGACTATTTTTTTGAATTCTTATTAAGCAATTTTATATTTTTCTAAATTCTCTTGCTTTTATATTTATACCAATTTTTTAAAAAAATTTCTTTTCTTTAATATTTTTTTGTATTTTTTCTTTCTACCAACAAATATTTTTATTGTTTGGAGCTTTTTCTTTAAATTCTCATAATATATTTTTTATAATCTTGCAGATGTTGTTAACAACTCTCAATCACATAAGATTAGCTTCTCCTTCAATGTCCAACTGTCCATGTTCTAGAACTCTCTTCTTCTAAGAAATCTTTATTCTCATTTTTTAGATTTACTATTAAGTTTGAGGGTATTACTTTGATTTACTATTCCTTTTTCAGCTGTTCATCTTAAAATTTAAGACCATCAATCGATATTAGGTAGTCAAGCATTTACTTAAAATTACCTTAAAATCTTTGCGGTTCAAGCGATCTCGCTTTCTTGTAAGAAATTAACCAATTTGTATTCTTGCAAATTCATTCTTATAGGTGATGATATGTTCATCTCTTTTCTTAAATAAAATATTAGCAATTAAAAAATCATAGCTAAGAAAAACTCTTGATAGGAACACAATATCATCAGACCTTCAATTTATTATTTCAAGTAGGGTTTACAATCGGTGCGTGAGATCTCACCGCATGGCATCAGTCTGGATAGAGAATTGACATCAGCAAATTTGATAGCAAGCGTAATTGATGGTTGATTAGTGGATTAAAAATTCTCATTTAAATTAATTTATTAATTTGAATGAAAATATTTTAAATTTTGGACTGATTTCATTTATTTCTTTCTTTTTTTAGATGTTTGCATTTTGTATGTTATAATCTCTTTTATTTCTCCATCTATTTTCATAATTTGAATTTCAATTATAATAAATTTAGGGATAATTACAGACAGCTCCTTGAATTTAACGCTTAATAACGCACAGGTCTATATTTTTAAAATTATAACATCGGGGTCTCCGAGTTTTCATAAATTATCAAATAGGTTCTTTTTATTTTTTATTATTAAAAATTTTTAAAATTACTATTTTACCCCTCCCCACTCTCTCTCACCTCTCTGTCCTGTCGCACGCGCGAGGCCGCGCGGCCGCGCGGCGTGAGCGACCCACCGGCGGCCACGCGGCCTCGCATGTACGCAGAGATTGGGAGGAGAGAGCTAGCAAGGCAGCCTCTCTCTCCTCCCGATCGCTGCTAGTTCAGTCTTTAGCAACATCGTTCATGATGCGTGTGGCCGCCAGTGGGTCGCGCGGCCTCGCACGCACGCGGAGATCGGGAGGAGAGAGCTAGTTCGGTCTTTAGCAACAGCGTTCACGATGTGTCAGTAGTTCAGTCTTGAGACCCGAAATCTCCTCTCGAGGTAAGCCCGAACATCGACTGAATACTTTGAAAATCCTGTGAAATCTTATTGTGGTATTTGTTATTAGGACTTTGATTTGTTCACCCGTGTGAACCTAGAAATTATATTGTGTGATAAATCATTGATGGATATTATTATTTATGAACATACATATATTACTGCGTATCCCTAACTCTGACTTATTGAGATAGAATTACCTAAAATTATTTGATAAACTTACTAAATATTATTTAAACTTATATCTAAATATTTAAAATGAACTCTCTTCATGAATTTATAATTTTCTCATTCTTACATAATTATTATCAATAATAATTTTAAATAATTTTATACTCATCTATTAATATTATTTATTAATTTCTAATTAGAACTGCATCTCACATATTATACCAATCACATTCTCACTTCACAGAAAGTCAAACAAACTTGACCAGCACTCATTACACAGATCCACTAATCAAGCCCATGTGGCACTTAATTTCATAATTTATAATATTTTATAATATATATATTACAAATATTAATTTTTACGTTAAAATATTTTATTAATTCATAAAAATATAATATTTTTATTTTATTTATAATAAATTTAACATATTTGATTATAAAAAATTACTTCTAATAATAAATTTTATTATAAATAAATCAAACCCAAAAATTCAATTTTCAACCAAAAAAATTCAAATTGACCGTAATTCAATTCACTATATAACCCAATTCAAAATATATGAATTCAAATCCGAATCAAAGTTAATTCAGCTTGAATCCAATCCGTTGACAAGTCCAGATTAGGGGTGTTAAAAATATCCGAAACTCAAAACTCGCTCGAAACTCGTTCAATTTTTGAATCGACTCAAAATCAATTCGAAAATTTTGAATCGAATCATGAGCTAAGAATTTTGGCTCGAAATTCATTTTGAGTTGACCTTAACTCGCTCGAAACATAATTCAATTTGACTCAAAATTATATGTATAGTATAAATAATATTGATATATTATATATACATATACATAAATAAATTATTATTTTATATATTTTAATTAGTGGTTCAGTAGTAGAATTGAGAAGATGATTTAAGATTTATTTTCCTCAAGGTCTAGGAATCAAATCCTCTTAAATACATAATATTTTTACATTTTTTTTACAATTCTGAGCTGATTCGAATCATGATTCAAGCCAGCTCGAAATCGAGTTATTTCGAGCCGAACCAGCTCGAATCATATCCCATTTCGATTTCGAGCCGAGCCGAGCTCAAAATTTTCGATTTCGAGTTGAATTTAACTCGCTCGAAATCGGCCCGATAACAGCCCTAGTCCAGATATCATCATTTTTCAAAATCAACCAACCATAATTAAACATATTTACGTTAATATTAACTTAATATACATTATATACATACTTAAATTTAATTGAAATTTAATAATCACAAAAATCACCCGGTCATAGGAAGCCTTTGGGCCAAAGGTATTTATAAAACTGTTAATTCATTATGCCTTCTGAAATTATAAGAAATAGCCTCTTGCACTGTAGGAAGAGGAAAATCTATAAGAACTACTCTGGTTGAAATAATTAGTCACAAAATAATAATAATAATAATAATAATTACTGTCACAATGTCTGCTGTTCCACCATGTGGACGGTCTGGATGAAGCTGATGATTCTGATGTTAACAGTGGGTACAAAATAGTAATGTCAAGTCAAACATAATCATGTATTTGATCAGACGAAACATGCATAGCTACTGTTTGTGGATACATTAAGGTGAATCAAGCACGTGCCAAAATGGCAGGCATATGAACAATCTTCAGAACAACACAAGCAAGCACCTACGCTTTGTACAAAATCTATTCCTGCCCTAAACAAAAGAAAATAAGACAGGCATCCTAAGAAAAGAAATTTAACAAGGAGCAGACAGCATATCACACTACCTTTCGAGAACTGCAGCGCAACCTCTCAATCCTGCTGGTGGCATGACAAAATTGGGCTTACAGCACACTAAAAAAACTGCTGGAACTACAAGCAAAAAATTAGAGCCATTTTTTCTTCAGTTTCATCCAAAATAAGTAATACAAGATGACAGCAGAATTCCAATAAATTGAATGAATAGGGCAATGCAGTAATCCCACTGAGCAGTGCCACTAGCATCAGCTGTAGAGTTTGACGAAGGAGCCAGAGAAGTCCCGTTCAGGAATGAACCATTTTTCCCGTTGCTGCACAAAGCAATCCATGCTGTAAATCATATACACATTGAAGCAATTTCACAAGCAATTCTCGAAAAACTTACATTTATGCCAACACATGGGAATCTATACATCAACGAATATATAAGACATTAAAACCAGTATTTAAACTACAAGTGTAGGATTCATTGGAAGGGGAAAGATCGTGCTTTCCATTATCTGCAAACTGAAATCATACACAAAAGAGTAATCCAATCAACTTGGGACATCATTTACATTAAATATACCTAAAGATTTGCTATTAGTTCTTGACTATACACGTGAAGTTGTAGAAGATGAAGAACAACCAGCAAAAATAATTTTCAATAAAATAATGACCATCGACAGAATATGATACAAACCCAAAGTTAAAACTGTTTCCACAAGTTAATGAATATAGTCTCAACTTCACCAACAGATGCTAGTAACTCAAAAGACATAAAAGATGATACTCCTATTTAACAATAGGACATTTTGTTGGGAATAAAATCTCATTTGGCAATACAAATCTCAAGAGAATTCCCGTAAGAACAAAGCGAAAAATCCTATCAAAACGAGGAAAATGCAAGAAAACTTGATGCAATGAAGAAAAGAGAATCAACAAGAGAGAACACACTAATTTTATATGAAAAATTACGACTACACCTAAGAAATTTTTACTGTTCTTTCAAAAAACTTTATAGAGAATACAAAGATCGCACAATCTTATAATCTCAAATCGTAGAGTATGATCAGAACTTAGTTAGAATTGAACATAAATAAGACATTTATGAAAAAAACACAAAATAGTCTCTAACTTTATTCAATTTGAACTGCTTTATGCCGCATCCGGACATCCACTCGAAGAATCGAAAGGTCCGATACAAACTTATTACTGTTTGGTATATATGGTTCGTCCATTCCAAAAAATGGATGGTCTGATCCAAGCTTGCAGATCTAAGTCCTGTTTTTCCCTTCTTCGTCTAGCCATTTGTATAACGACTCCATGTTGTTTCCACACTCCCATCACCTGTCCTTTATTTCACCTTCTATAAATAATTGTAAACCTCTCCATTGAAGAGATTGGCTCCTCAGCTCTCTCCTTTTCCTGCAAAGCTCTAGGGACAACATCTTTTAATCTCTCAAATTCTCGTAATCACCCTAAGACTATTGAGTGTACTATGATTTTTCCCCATTAGATTTTCCATATAAAAGTGTTCTTCCCTTCCCTTCTTCTTTATCACTTATTCTCATCTTTTCAACTTCAGAGGATCTCAGTAGTCCGCTTAACTATTGTCAAGAAATCGACATCAACACTAAGCCATAAGACATGTCAAATACATGCTCAAATTTTAATAACTAAATAAGGTAAAGAAGTTTAAATAAACAGAAGAATAATAGTAAATACAAAAAAAAAATTGTGAAAAAAATGTACCTTCCAGGAAATTTGCAAGTATCATGACCTGCATAATGAAGACCAGAAAAGAGTGTCAATAACACATTCATTCATATTCTATAGAATATTGTTTGGTTTAAGAACATCTGCAACACATGACCCCACAACAATGAATTTATAATTGCATCAAATAACTAAGGTTACCCCATAACCTGATAGATAACATGGCTAAACGTGACTAGATTTTGCAAAACCAGAGTTGTTATAATCACTCTCAAACAGTAAATCAATTTGAGCACTTGGCCAAGAAAATCCTGACTAATATAACCAACATATCACTATATACTTGTAGCCACGCTTGAAAAGCCATGCTAAAATAACCTCAAATTACCACAATTACCAAAGAAAGACTACCCTAGTGAATATTAAAGAGCTTAAAAACATAGCATTGCAGACATGGCCAATTTATGCTCCAAAGGTCCTTTGCTACCACATGTATATAACTAAATATAGTAACCTGGCAAGAAAATTTAGTAAAACTTACTTGGATCTGTGGTAGTAATGGCAGCAACACCATTAAAATAGCAGCTCCCCGAAACCATTCCCATCTGATGATAATAAGCATTGAATGCATAACTCGCATGCGCCTCTACTGTATCAGGATCATAACACGGCTGCCCTTGCTGCATCACTGAGCACCCGACCTTCCCCGGGCCGCAAGCCCAATCCAGAGCAGCCTGCAACATCTTCGCATCCGCTCCATCCTTCGCAATGCAGTAAGTCTTGTTTGTGGTGTCATTGGCCAAAACAAGGCCAGACCCAGTAAGATGCAAAGTGTAGGCCGGCACGCCGTCAGCAGTAAATAGCCCCCAAAACCTCTCCGACATGGCTCCTGGCCGCAGGTCCTCATCGTAGAGCTCGTAAATATAGGTGTTCACCGCCACACCAGGGTGCTTCGGAGTTCCGGTGTTGTTGAGAACATGGCGGATGAGGTTGGAATTGTAAGTGTTGGCATTATCCACGGTGGCGTCGGGCTCGTTCGCATCGCCCTTATGTGGCCAGCCGGACTCCATGACCACTACGGGGACATTGGTGACATTAAGAGATGCCATGGCGAAGTAGGCGGCATCAACGACGGCATCAAATACATTGGTGTAGTGAAGAAGGGTGTTGGCATCGACGGCCTCCTTGTTCGGCGGCAAAGGCCGGAAAAGGGCGTAATCGAGCGGGACGACGCCGTTGGACTGCATATAGTCATAATAAGGGTAGACGTTGAGCATGAAGAAGGAATTGGTGGATTGGAGGAACTTGAGAATTGGGTTGAGAACCGGCTCCCACGAGCGGTTGAAGAAGGCTTGGGACGGTGGAAAGGAGTCGAGGATGATGGAGGAGGAATGAGGGGTGGAGACTTTGATCTGGCGGTCGAGATTGGCGGCGACAAGGGCGGAGTGGACGAAGCGGAGGGCGGTGGCGAGGACAGGAGCGGCGTTGGGCAGCGAGGTAAGGACCTCGGATCCGACAGCGACGGCTGTGATGTTGACTGCAGGAATGTGGGCGACCACGTTGCGGGCGACCCAGTTAGCGGCGGTGGCGTTGGACTGGCCGACGGCGAGGAGCTGCTCGTTGGGGACGGAGACAGTGACGCGGATGCCAGTGTTAGCAAGCGCGACCAGCATGGCGGGGTCGGCATCGTAGAGACGTACATGGCGTATCTGCTGAGATTTCAGAAGCGCTGCCACCTGTGTCGGCGAAGGCATGTCGGAAAGAGCGGTGCCGACGTTGACGCCGATGAAGGCCCCTGAGGACCATGGACGGTACAAGTTAGTGACGAAAACGGCAGCTTCATAACATGCGCCAAAAAAGAAGGCGCAAAATAGCACACACTAGACTATGTAACTAACGTGCTCGCGCATGAAATGCTGGCCAGCTGGGACGCAACGGCTACTCACGTGCGGGTAAAATTATTAAAAAAACGAAAATGACGTATAACCATTTGCTTTGACGAAAATATCCTCGTATTTGAGTGAACATCGTTCTAGAGTGTCGTGCCGGCTCCAGCGGATACAAAATACCTTCGATTGCATTTTCCAATTTTTTTTTAAGTTTATGTTTTTTAAACTTAACACCGCTTTTACCAAAATATACTTTGAATAATCAAACTAAAAAATAAATTCATTCTAAAATAACTTAAAAATAAATAAATTTTTTCCTTCAATGTTCAAGAAAATGCAACATAAAAAGCAAATTTAATTAATTTAATGAATAACACGAATTATTCTGAAACGGTAGTTCAGAATAGTTTGTGTTATTCATTAAATCGGTCCCATTTGATAGGTTAAATTAGTTTCATATAAATATTGATTTGCACATGACACATTAATATGAAACCAAAATAAAAGATTATAATTTAGCATAGATGTTAAAATGATCAAAGATAATAGATTAATTATTAGTAAGGTTAAAAATCTATTACAATATATAAAGTTAAATTTAGGTTAAGTATCGGGTCATACAAATTGACCCGCATCACGTAGCAACCAAAATCTACTGACCGCAACATCAAAAAAACAAAAACAAAAAAAATCTACTGACCGTTGAAGAGCGAGTGGACCACGGGAGTAAATTGACGAAAAGCTCAGTGGCAAATTCGGAAAGTCCAATTGATCGCTCATCGTGGCAGAATTTTGTCTCGCATTATCTGTCGAGGTACTCTAAATTGTGGGGGGTTCAGAAGTGGTCATTAGGCGGTGGGCTCCACATTTCTTGTGGCCACAGACCTTCGGGTCCCATCGTGGTTAACAAGTTGGGTCCACAGATCTCTGCTAAGCATAAAAGGCATCTGCTAATAAAAGCGGCTGGAGCTCACCCTCGCCGCCCAGCACTGTACAGTTCCCCATATTCCATTTCTCACACAAATTCGCTACGCACCCAATTACACCCAGCCCGATTTCACACCCAACTAGCAACGACGCCCACGCATTCGAGGGTGCGTTTTGGGTTTTCTTCCTTTGCCCCGATCCATCTTTATTCACAAACTTTTTTATGATGGAAACACGCACGGACACATTCGCGAAAAACGTATTTGCAAATCACACTGTAACAACCAACTGTAATTCAAAAAAAAGTCCATGAACCCGAGCACCGCACACCCAGATATTAACCCAAGCTAGTGCGGCTCAAATCCAATACTGTCGAAGTTGCTCGGTTGCTGCCCACAGGGCCACAGCTGGCAATTATGTACGGCTTAAATTTAATTTTAAAAAATATATAGTTCTTTAAAATAATTTCGGTTTAATTATATAAAAATTTAAATTTACTTAAAAATAACTAGAATGGATGGACATTTAAGAAACAAAAAATAATAAAATTCAAATGTAAAATGATTAACGACAATACGATGCACAATCCGTCAATCATGTTGAATCAGCTTGCAAATCAAATTAAAATAAAATAAAAATCTAATTAACTCAAAATCAAAAAATCCAGGCTGACTTGCTTCATCTCAGCAAAGTAGTGAAATACCAGCCCTAATCCCGGAGCATTCACTCGCATACATAAAGAAAGAGATCGCCGGAAAAATTAAAGGCTTCGTACCTTCGTCGGCGTAGGCCGTCGAGATCGCAAGCAAAAGAACCAGCAGCACCACCGCCATGGTTTCCCCCAAATCTTTCAGAAGAAGCACGATCGCAAACAGCAAAACGCGCCTTCCGCCTTAGAAAAGCATCCGGATCGGAGGAGAAAATGCCTCTTCGTTCGGATCGGACGATAGGAGGAGAAAGAAGAAGACGATATGGTGAATGAGAAGAATTCTTCGAGTCTCGGCCTTCACCTTCCGTCGCCGCCGAGTTGCGAGCCAGGAGAGCTGAGCTGGTAGGAATCAATCGGGAGTGAAATAGGAAGTTTGGAGGGATTTTATATTACTGGGGGGCCCTTTCGGGCTGCCCTTTTATCCAACGCTCTTCTTTAGTCGATCTGAGATCTCTGATAGCGATCAGACGGCTGGCGTGCCTCCAAGATATCGGAAGCTGTTTTGAACCCAATAATAAGTTGCAATGCGGCTGCCTCTGTGGAGAAATTATTAGGGTCGGACAGCGCACCGTCCGAAATTCAATCAAAGAACGCCACGTGTGTCATACAGTTGGGTCCGGGCGCACGTGGCGTCCTCTGATTGGGCGTCCGAACGGTACGCGCGGCGCACCCAATAATTTTTCACCTCTGTGACACCAGTCTATATCGGGTGCGATCCCTTTGGGCGAGGGAATGCCCCCTGCTGACCACCAACAAAAGAATAGACTATCCAACCAGAAAGAAATGTAACTGGCCTGGGATTCATATTCTGGGATATTGGGACTTCTTTCCTTATGTAATTAGTTTGCCCTATAATAAACGTGTTGTTTCCTGTGCTTGTTTTACCGTGGTTTAACGTTTCTTTCCAAAATGAGATTCAGTTAAAAAAAAAGTACTAAGCTCAATGCAATTCTTATAATACGATAGTAGCAATGGAGAAGTGAAAAAAGTGTTTGACTACAGTATCCAATTACAGCACGCCACACACACAATTGTGAGAAAATAATATTTTATTTGCATCATTTTTTTATTTTTTTATAATATTTTTTATAATATTTTTTTATAATATTTTTTATAATATTTTTTACTTAATTTACATTTATATATAAAATTCAAAAAAAAGAATATAAAGTTAAACAAAGCACTGCATATTCTGTATATTTTTTTTTTGGCTTTTATGAACTTTTTGGATTCACTTTTTGACACGATCAAATAAAGTCATTCTAAAGCTCTTGTTTGATTCATGCTCAAGTTAGGTACAATTATTTTTTTAATTTTTTTATAAAAAAATATAAATTTTTTTTTAGATATATATATGATAAGAAATAGAATTAATTAATTATGAGAATATTAAATAAAATTAATTGATATATTGAAAATTGTATAAACTACTTTATTTTTTTAAAAAATAATTATGTCCAACTTAGACACGAACCTAATAGAAATTCAAACTTTTTTACCAAATTTAAATTATAAAAGATTTGACATACCAAATAAACTCAGATTAACATAAAAATTTATATGAAGATAAAGGATAATTTTGTTACATCTTTTATGCAGAAATCTTTCTTTAAAAAAATTATTTTGGACGAAGTTTCATTAGACGAACTTGATATATAAATCAATTTTTGAAAATATTTGCCATAACATGCAAATTATTTGGAGATTTCCTATGCGAAATGAAAGTCATCAAATGTGAAATTTAAAAATTATTAGATTGCTTATCTATCATTTTTATATATTATTCATTAATTAGTATAAAATTATAATTTTATTATTTGAAATACAAACAAATAAGTTATTTTAGGAGAACTATTAGACATTATTTTTAGAAGAATTTGACTTATAGAATTGATTTCAAATATTAAGAGATATTGAGAATTAATAATCTAATTAATCCCTAATAATTTGAGATTTGAAATTTATACTAAATAGATTTATTGATAGACGATTTTATTCAAATGATAACGATATTCTTAGAATCATACAGTAATATAAATGTAAATTTGAGATTAGTCATGATTTAATTTAATATAAGACTCAAATATGAATTATAGTTATATTATTAGCTCTAATCTTACTCTCATTAAACTTTGATTAAAATTTTAAGAATTATATGTGGAGAGTTAATGATTGTTATTATTTTAGATTAAAATATGTTTAGAGATATCGCGATTGCTTTTATCAATGATTACTGGATTATTATAAAAATTTGAGTTAAATAAAAGATAAAACTTAAAATTAAATTATTGAAATTATGATATACAATAAGGATTGTGAAAGTTTGATAGTGTATTATGGATATGAATTATTATGAATTAATTGTTAGCATTATTTTTTTTTTTAATAATGAGATAAATGTGTTATATAATGATATTTTATTTTCTCGTATTTGTGATACTTACGGGAGGGTAAGTGTACGAACCTGTTGTTATATTTAAAGAGATAATATGATATTAAGACAAGTGTATGAACTTACTATGTGACGAAATTTGTAATCAAGATTTTAAAGACGACCATGAATTAAAAGTATATTAAAAAAAAAAAAAGTAAAGAAATCAAATGAATCTTCTAACGGGAGAAAAAAGACTCATGTAACTTTTTATATGAGTCAAGTCATTAATATTAGTTTTTTAAGATTCCAAATATAGGACAATAATATATATCTCGTTAAAGTATAAGAGTGAAAAGAAAATCTTTGAAGATAAAGACAAAATATGAAATAATGTATTTATAAGTGTAACATATTTTATTATTTATGTTTATTGTTTTGTTTTATTCACTTATTTCTTTGTGCAAGAAAAATATATATTTGAAATTAAGTACTGAACATTGTAAAAGAAATTTATATTAAAAATATGTTATAGGAAAAATTGTGCAGTAAATGTTAATAGTTGAAACTCCTAAACATTTAACTCCTAAAAATTGGAAGTGATTGGTCATAAAATATTTTTTAGTACTCGTTATTAAATAAAAATTATCCTTTTAAGTTTATTATATTAATATTTTTTTGTTGTTATTTAATTTCCAATTAAATTTGTAGAAACTTAATAACAAAATTGAAAAAAACCGAGAAAAATTTATAATGATAAGCACAATTAGTTGCAAACCTTTTAAAAAGACCATATATGAAAAGATATACTTAATAATCATGCTACTATATTATGGTTAATTGAAAGATGAGATATGCAATATTCACTATTACACTTTATTAAATTGAATTATTTAGTAATTTTCTTGTTTAATTTTATCAAAAAAAAATTCTTATTTAATGATAATATGGGGTGGTAATAAGAATTGTCCTCCAAACACTGCGAAATTATTATTTGAAAAAAAGAAAAAGGGAAAAAATATTAACAAAGAAGATTGTATTACAAAATATATAAGACTTAGTTCATATTAAATTAGTTATTTATTAGATTAATTTATATTTATTTAATTTTTTATTCTTTGATATCTCATTAAAATGATTTGCTCTATTCTCTTTTTTTTATTAAACTCTTGAACCTCATGAATTGCTTCAATTTTCATTCATATAAATTTTGATTTATTAATGAATTACTTAGCATATTTTATAATGGTGCTGATTTACTTAATTCTTTTTTTGTTACAGTATGAACTAAAAAATATAATTCAAGAAATTTCATCTATTTTAAATTTTTAGTAATGGTTCAAACTCTAAAGACACAAAGACATTTAATATCTAGGAGGTACCATTAAAAGACGTGATTTGATATTAAGTATTGAGGATAATTAGTTGGATGCAAAAATATAATATTAAAGAAGTATGTGATATAAAAAAAAGCCTTAAATAATTAGAAGAATAGTATGAAATTGAATAAAAATCAAGCTAATATTTGATTTCAAAATTATTAAGTTTTTTATAGTTATTTTTTGATCTTGAATTAATCTATTTTATTTATTTATTATCATTATTTTTGTTATTAATGCAATATCTCAGAGGTGATGCCATTTTCAGGCATACAAGATATTTTAGTTAAAGGGCTGGGCAAACAATTTATGCATTTAGATTTAGTTATGATCTCGTGTAACTGAATATAATTTAAATATTTTATAATTATATTAAATAATTTTTTTTTTATATTTTACGCTTGTTATTTCTAGTTTCATACGATTGAGAAATTTATGAGGGATGTAACTTTACTTTTTTGTATTTATCAAAATTTAAATTTTATGATAATATTATATTATTTTGAATTTTTTTTACTTATTCAGAAATTATGGAATATTTTAAAATAAAACATGTATATATTTAAAACTATTTATTTTCAAAATTTTGTTCGGTAATAATTAGAAATTATTATGTGAATATTTATATAGTGTTAAGGGAAATTATCTTTATTATTTTTTATATTATTTGTAATTATTACAAGAAGATTTTTTTTTTTACTAAATATACATATACTCTTATTAAATAAATAATTTTAACAAAGATATAATTTTTTTGCTACAAAATGTAGATAATAGGGGAAAAAATAGTTCCTTATTAATGTTAAATTTTACTTAACAAGAAGAATTTTTTAAAAAAAATGACAAAAATTTTTTGCTCTTATTAAATGAGATTAACAAAGGAATTTATCATGTTAATAGCGATATATTATTGATATTAAATTATAAGTTTCTAGCAATGCGTCTAAGAAGCAAGTACATAGAATATTAAAGTCAAATCACATAATATTCATAGTTTTAATTTATAAAAAAATTATATAGAAAATAATAAGCAAATGAGCATATAATAAGAATGATGAAAGAAAAATAAAGATATAACCAGATGACTCAAACCCCTTTAATCTACATCATGAACCGACATCAAACTCTTAGGGAACTACGCATGATCCCCTCGAACAAAGCTTTTCTAACTAATGATCCCTCCAACAGCTAGGACGAAATCCACAAATCCGCAATGATAGAGAGAAAACCAAAGCTATGGAGAGAGAAAATAAAAGTCAACTCTAATTTTCACAAAACCAATAACCTAATAATCTATCATAACCTATTAACTCAAATTAACCCAAAATTATGTATCACTCATCATAACCTATATAATCTAAAATATGTGACATAAAAATATATAATAATGATCACTCCTCACTCGAAACAAAAGACATAATATAAATGTTTGAATACATGAATGCACATGATATAAAAGAATACATGAAATAATAATAAATAAGACACAATATTTCGGTGGTCAAATCTGCTAAGCCTGTCGATGACGTCGATAAAAGCAACATCGAGTACACCCTACATCTGTGAGCAAAAATGTTAATGTGCTCTAGTGACCCTTCTTTCTGTGATTTGATCATTTTGTTGGGAAGATAACATTACTCAATTAATTACATATGTGTGTCATCAATTAAATACAATGTTTCTTTCTTAATTAATAAGAAAGTTGTTACTTTTTAGAAAGATATTACTTCTCAATTTTTTTATCAACTCACTTAGTATTTTTTTTTTTGATAAATTTATTTCTCAGTTGTTAGATCTCACATAAGACAATAATATTTTTTTTCTTTGACAATAACATTCATTTGATTGTTTCGGTATATTCTTTTTAAAATTTATACTGAATTTTAATTTTCACATATTTAATATAAAATTTTGTTCTATTTAATACAAAATTTACATAATTTAAACATATATATCTAAATAGATCTAACATAACCTAACTGAAAGCTAGGTTAGATGAACAGCTAACAGCTAACCTAATTTTTAATTAAGGTAGAACCTAAATAAGTAAAAAATATTTTTAAAAAAAGTAAAACATATTTTTTTGACTCGCTCAAATCTGGTTTTTTATCTTGTTAAACCCAACAGTTATTTCTACCGATACTTGCAAGTTGTTACCTCCTACACCTCACAATATTTTGAAAAATTTACAAGCATAACATGTTATTCGACATTTAATTACAATTATTATTATTTTTTTTCTTAATTATCATTGAATAGCACAATTTCTAGAGCATCACTTAAAAATTATAATAGTGTTTATTCGAACTTGAGCTCACATGATATTAAGGTAAGTTCCTACCTAGTGGCAGACCCATGTATGCCTCAGGAGTCAGTGCCACTGCACCCCTAAATTCTCCATAAATTATAAATTATATTGTATAACTGTTACATTATGATCTGCAAAGCGACATCTGGAGCGTACACGTGGAGAGCGACCTCAATAATCAAACGAACGGTTAAGGCGAAAGACGGATAATCCCCATGAAGGCAAAAAACATCAAGACGAAGAGTCTCCAAGTTAAAGAGTTTCCAAATCGAAAGTCTGTACCGGTGCGGACTGCTCGAGAGGACGCGGAATGGTCCCCCGTACGTCATTGAAAGAGGTATGATCTACGGCAGGCGCCGTACATCCGTACCAGCGTGGCCGGTGCTGTACATCCGTACCAGCGTGGCCGGTGCTGTACATCCGTACCGGCATGACCGGTGGCCTACAGGATAAGTGAACAGCCCTTGAAGCTCCTTAGGTCATCCCATACGTCAGAATTATAAAAATTCAGACTATAAATTGTAACCCAACAGAGGAGAGGGGTCTTCTTCTTTTTTTCTCTTTTTGGGCTCTAGATCTGTTCCGAAATCCTTCTAACTACCTCTGTAATATATTTTTTCGATTAGTCGAGACTCTCTTTAAATTCGCCCAGAGAGTGGCGCCATGATTTTCCGTCCAACCGATTTCCACTTCTAAAAACTGTCTATTTTTGTTATCAACAATAACTTAATAATATCTTTACTTAATTAATATTAATTATATATTATATTTATTATTGAATCCCGCACACCCACTATTCCTTAGCCATCGGGTTAGACTGAAAAGTCAATTGCAAAAATTGTGAAAAGTCATCAATGTCAATTGTAACATCATTTACTATGTTTAAAGTTTATAAAAGATTATATATATATATATATATATATATATATATATATATATATGTAAGCATTTTGAATATTTAGCATTTTTGAAATTTAAATGATTTTAAAATTTTATAATATTTTCGTAAATAATTGATTTGACCATTTGATTTGAGTTCTTGGCTTTGCTACTGTTCCTATCTCTTAATATCAAGATAAATTAGATTTATATTGAGAAGTATGTAAAATATAAAATAATGTTAATTTTAATATTTGTATTTGTGTTGAATGTGAGGGGAGAGAGAGAGCAAGGGGAGTGAATAGGTATTTTATAAAACAAAAATACTTTAAAAAATTATGTCGTGTCTGTGTCGGACACACTGACACGCAGGGACACACAAGAATACACGAAGACACCTTATTATACATGCCATGTGTTGGATGCGCGAAAATATTTTCGGGCACCTTAGGACACTTCTAAGATGGGAGACACTTGCGAGATACAAAATAATTCTGGGACATATATATGATAGAATTGGATAAATTTATTTATTAATATTATATTTTTTAATAAAATTTATGAATACATTTACCTTATTTTTGTTCTTTTTATTAATATTTAAAATTTAATTATTGTTAAAAATTTTATCTAATAAAATTAAAAATTTATCTCTTATTATTACTAAAATTTTACCTAATATAAATCAAATTTCTAGGCTAACCAAACTAAATCAAATTTCTTACTCTTTTGCTGCCCTCGAGCTTTACGAAAATAAACAAATCGCAATACGTTTGGAAGTCTAGCTTCACCTTTATATTTCTCTTATTCTCGACACTGAGAGCTCTTACTTTCTTTTATTATTGTGCTCACTATGTTTGATCCTAACAAATAAAATTATATTTTATCTTATTCAAAGTGAAATCTACATTTATATTACAAATCTCTTCAATGTTAACAATATCTATTTTCAAGTTCTCATCTTGATCCTGAGAACTTCAGTGTTACTCACAAATTATTTATGCTTAAAAATTTAAGTTTGTACTATATTTTATATATATTTTAAGTATAAATTGCTAATTTTATTATTATTATATTTGATGTATCATGTCACATCTATGTCGTTTGAAAAATTATCACATTATCATGTCGTGTTCCTATATCCCCGTGTAGTATCCATCTTTCATAGAGGGTATTTTAAAATTAAAAATTGATCTAATTGATAAATTAGACTAAATATTAAATATTTTAAATTATGAATTTATGTAATATTATATTATAAACTCAAAAGTTTGATGTAATGGCCTTGTTTGGTTCGAGAATTAAATTTTAAATATGAAAAAAAATATTTTATTTTATAGATTTAATGAGAACGAAATTTAGTTTTATATTGAGAAGTATGTAAAATATAAAATAACGTTAATTTTAATATTTGTATTTGTGTTGAATGTGAAATAAATTTAATTTTTATAATTAAAATTTGTATTGAATTGAAAAAAAAGTTTGAACCAAAAGAGCCTAATGTACCCTATATTTATTATTTGCTGCATGCCACATTGCCACCTCAGTGCTTAAACTTTATCTTCAAAAATCCATATACATTACAATAAAAAAAAATGCATATACATTACCGCATGGGAATGGGTCACATGCCTTTTGGCCTGTACTAATCCAATACCCCAAGGTGCTCAATAACACGTAGTTAAGGGTCGAAGGTCCTCCATCAAGAAAAATTTTATTAGATTCTAATAATGAAGTATTGCATTAACACTTAACAGTACTGTTATGACGGGAAACAATCAAAGAGTTTTTACGTGGAAAACCGACTGGCGGAAAAATCACGGCTCCTTTTCGAGGAGGCTTGAAATGTTACTCGAAATCTTTGCTTGGGTTACAGAGTATTCAAAAAGGTTTTTTTGTTTTTAGATCTTCAGCCCCTATAGAGGCTGTGTACAGGAAGTATATATACCCTGGGCCTGTGATGTCTAGTCACTTTCAGCCGAACAATCTACAGCTCTAGTGACAGCTCAATTAATGCCTGCGGACGGCTAGTATGTGACTCATGTTGTACAGCGTGTCAGCGGTTACGGTCCGTCGGCGGGAAAACCGCACCTCCCTCAGAGAAGTACAATCCCCCAACGGTCAGATGTCACGTCGGGTCCTTGTTCTTCGGGGTGATAACCCTTCGGCGTCTGCTGTTCGGGATGAGGCTTCTTCTGTTCGGCTCGGATGCCTTGCTCACGTGGAGACCACGTGAGCAACCACGTGGACGGTCCAGATGAAAAGGCGCGAATCCAATTGCAACATGTCCCCCCGATAGTCATGAAGCGCATTGATGTGCGAGCCTGGTTGCCACGTGTACCGCAGTGATCTATAAATCTTTCTGAAATGTAGGCTGGGTCTTTTGTTGACCAGAGGAGAGACTGGCGTGATGAGCCTCTTCTCAGAAATAGCTGATAACCTGGGAAGCCGTAAGCCGG
>JAEMOT010003447.1:100385-117712 GCA_019297695.1 Apostasia ramifera
GTTTAGTAATATATAATATTTAATTTATTTATAAATAATAATTTAAAAAATTAATTATATTATATAATTTAAATTAAAAATATTAACGTGAGTGCATGTATTCATGTTAAGTATAATTTGTTAACATAAGTAATTTTTACTTATGTTAGAGCAAAGTATAGTTAACGTGAAAAGGTTTAACATGAGTACGACATGATTTTTTAACTTATGTTAAATTAAAATAACATGAGTGATTTTATAATTAACATTGTTAAAACACTCATGTTAATTATCTTATTTATTGTAGTGCCTTTTGATAGATAAAAAGATTTAGTTAATCAGACGATTATTTTTTGCTTAAATAGCTTCCTTTCACTTTGGGATGTCACTTATCAAGAATAAGTTATCACGTCCTAACATGTCCAGTCTAATGTATTTTACTATCAAATGATTTCAGTGATCCGATGGCATTTCACTCTTTGACAGGTGTTGGACCTCTTGGATTGAATATGAACATGGGACAAGTATTAATTCCAACTTTTTGTTAGACAAAAAGATTCAACTAACTAGGCGAAAGTTTCTTGATCAAATAGCTTTGTTCTATTGGAAGGCCGCTCTTAGATTGAATAACTTGCTTCTTTTGCCAGAAAAGTCACATTTATAAGAGAAACATCACTCATTAGGCTTGCTAATGTCTGCCATCCATTTTTAGCGTCATTTAAAATTTTGGCTAACATCGAATGGCTATCTTTATATACTTATCTCAATAAACACAAGTGACTAATGAGAGTTTTGCTTGGCCCAACTTTCCTATCATTTTCTTCAATTTATATTTATTCTTCTAGATGATCTTAATTATTTTCACAATGTATGAGCAGGTACTCAATCCCTTATGTAAGACATTTCTTTTAGAACAATGTAAGGTATATGCTTACATTAAAACAACTCAGCTCAAAAATTTAAATGCATACTTCTTATTCATTTTACGTCTATCATATGTCATACTTGTGAAATATATATTGATGTGCTTATATAGTTTGTGTAAATTTGATTTGTATATTACGTAGCAGTGGCAACTGAATTGTTGTTGTGTTAATTCATAAATTATTATTTTAATATTTTAATTATCATGTGCTACTATTGTATAATGAATTGATGTCATTACTTATTTTATCATTCATAATTTACATAAGTATGATTATCTAAGTAAAATTTTTTGAGTTGTCAAATAAACTAAAATTTTTAAGTCAATCGCCAAACAATAATTACATCAATTTATTTTGGCCAAAAAAAATGTCAATCAAATTTTTTCAGGCATTAAAAATTTTTTTAACCAAACAACAATCACATCAACTTGTTTTGGGCTAAAAACATCAATAATTTTTTTGAGACACTAAAAAAAACTCTTATTTTGGCCAAAAAACATCAACAAAAATTTCCAGGCACAAAAAAAAATTCCAACCAAACAGAGCCTTAGGTTTGAATAACTTTCCAAATCAATCTTTAAAAAAAAATTAGGAGCATCTAATTCAATACAATCTATATGTTAGTATTACTTAATATCATTTTTATTTAAATATTTGTGCTATCTAATAATTACTTTTTACTTAGTTTAAAATCATTATATTGTTGATCATACTTTAAATATCTAAAAATAATTTATCCTTAAAATTATAGTCACCAGCTTCTTCATCAAACAATTATGAAATCCTTTCTTTTCTTATTTCAAATTCCTTCTTGATCTATTCACAAGAAAAGTCATGCATGTCACCATGTTTTGAATTACATCTAAATGTTACCATAAAATAATAATTTTATAAATAATATATAAAACTATCATATTTATTCATTAAACACTTAAAAAATATAAATATTAATATAAAAATACCTTAAATATATTAATATTACCTACTTCACATGTGATATTTATTCGTTAATTACCTATTATTTGGCTCAACTTAATTATCATATTAGTCGCTAATCATAATCAGATTAGCTGCCAACCATAATTTGTTCACATAAATATTTCATAAAAAATATTAAATATTAAACATTATTTAATAATATAAAAATATTAATAATATTAATTTAGTAACTTTACACATAATATTAATATGCCATATTGCCATTTTTCATAAACATCTATTACTTATTTTTAAAAATTTATTTAAAAAATTATGATTAGATTCCACAGGAAGTGATAAATAAATAATACAGTGTGAAGCATGTAATATTAATATGTTTAAAGTATAATTATAGTAATATTTATGTTTTGAGTATCTAATAAGTAAATATAATAATTTTATATATTATGTATATAAATCTCTTTTACAATATATCAAAATGTTATTAAATTGAATAAATATTTTCTCTAAATAAGATATACCATGACATAATATACAATAATATTAAATTAAATACCTCGTTAATTAAATTTGATCTGAAATCGAAGACAATTACACTACTGAACCCGATTTGCTCAAACCAACTCAAGGATATAGTCACAAATCATAGTTGTCAAATATGACTTTAAAAAAGAAAATTCAATAAAAACTTAGATTTATTAAACGCTGTCAAAGTAAAAATATAAGATGTGTAAAGTTTTAGATTATGATTATAGTTTAACTTAATATTTTATGAACATTAATTAGATCTCTAAAAGCTTAAATCAACTTAAATGATTGCCCTAGCTAGCCACAAATCAACAACAAATGATTGTAGCCAAGAAGGTCCATGCCAATTAAGATTAAACTAATTGGATGTTTGGTTTTAGTGTCATCTCAATATCGTATCCTATTATTTAGAAAAAATAATTATTTAATTTGATGATATCTTTAAATAATATTTTATAAAATTATTACTTGAAGGTCTCATTTGGTTCAAACTCTTTTTGAAAATGAGAAAAATATTTTATTTTTTAAATTTAATAAAAAAAATGTATAGAACGTAAACTAAAGCTAATTTTAATATTCGTATTTATGTTTACTGTGAAATAAAATTGATTTTCATTGTTGAAGTTTATATTGGGCTAAAAGAATACCTCAAATCAATGAGTCCAAAAGATGATATTTAAATATCATAACATCTAAATATCATAACATAATATCAAGATAACATTAAATCAAACGCCCCCTAAAAATTATTGTTAATGAAATGTGAGTAAAATTTAGGAAAAGTCAACAATAACATGATTTGCATTTAATTTATATTAGCAAATATACATAATAAGCGTTGCATGTAGAAGACACAATATTCCAAGATTAGTCAAACAAATACACAAAAAAAGCACAAAAGAAGACACTTCGCCTTACTAGTTAAGACCTTGTACAGTTAGTAGAACTTTAACGTGAGTGTACTTATTGCTAGTAGATTTTTACTATTCCTTTTAGTCTAAGTAAAGACACCAAAATAGTCTAAAACTTTATAATTGACTATCTATTCTAGTTGATCTTAATTAACTATAGCTTCAGCCCTGTTTGGCGCGAGGACTAAATCAGGACCAAAATGATACTAATTTTAAAAAAAAAAATAATAATAATAATAAATAAAAATTTTTAATCATTTTACACAAATTCTAATATAAAAAACATTATTTTACTTCACATACTCAATAATTTTATTTTACATCCTAGATCAAAATACTCGATTCAAATATTTTGGTCTAGGATGTGAAATAAAGTATATATTTTTATTAAAAATAATTGAGTATGTGAAGTAAAATAATATTTTTTATATTAGAATTTATGTATAATGATTAAAAAATTTTATTTATTATTATTATTATTATTATTATTTTTTAAATTAGTATCACTTTGATCCTCGCGCCAAACAGGGCCGAGCTCTAAGCCTCTAAGTGGCTTTTTACAATGAAAAAAATTAGTTATTATTCTTAGCTTAAATATCAAGAATACCAACATCGCTTTCTCCATCATACTACTTCCTCGAACCTCCGACAATTCCAAGTCAACGTGGGCATGGAAAGGGGGGAGGAAGGAAAGGTTGGAGAGAAAAATTATATCATTTGGCTTGTGATTTAAGTTGTAAGGTGTTTTTGAAAGAAAATAAAATATATGATATTTTAGTAATTTCCTTTTTTAAAAATATAATTTACATATAGGTCATTCAAATACAAATCTAATTATTAATAATATATCACTTTTAAAAATTTAACAAATATATATCTCCTACAATGTTTATATGACTAAATTTCACTGAAAATAAAAAAAAAATACATGTATCCTTCAAGATTTAGGATTGTTATTAAGAAAATGATTAATGCAAACTGCATCATATCCCTTATAGTCGAAACGGTGTTGCAAACTTGTCCAAATTTTTAAAAAATCTTAATTTTAATATTTATGGTTGCAAAAAAACCATTGTTTAATCTCAATTAAGAGATAATTGTTAAATTTTTTATTATTTTGCTAAAAAAATATTTCTAATTATTAATTTTTTTATTTTTTAAGAATATAATTTTAAAATAATAATATTATATTTTTATTTTAAATTTTTAGAAGATAATAAGAGATGAGAAAAATTAAATTTTAATTTTTAATTAATTTTTTAGAAAAAAATAAAGATAGAAGAGAGAAATAATAGTCCTTAAAATATATAAATATTCAGATTAATCAAAAAATAATTAAATTTATAAGAAAACGCAACAAAAAGGCAAAATTTTATTAGAGGGACTAAAATCATAATATTTTTACAATCTTAAAAACCAAAATTAAAAAGTTTCAAAAACCGACAACCTTCCAAAAACAAGAATCAGAATGCAATTTACCCTAATAATTACTATAATTAAAAGATAATATATAAAAAATAATGATCACCAACAAATAATGCAAGAGAAATATAAAAAATTTTATTTAATAAAAAGTTTAAATTATACTTTTAACAATAAAAATCTCTATATCTTATATTGATCGATCATAATTTACATCTTTAATTTGTAAAATTATTTAATAAATTAAATGTAATTTATCGAATAATTTAATGACTTAAGACTTTAAATCACCATTGATTTAATTAATTATTGAGCCGACCTATTTTTTTTTTTTATTTATAAAAACACATTACATTGAACATAACTAGTGGTTGGCACGTGCATCGCACGTGCTATTTTAAAGTATATATTTTCTATTTTTTAATATAAAATATCAAATATATGAAAAAAAATATTACAAATATATTTTGCACTTATTTAATTTAATTAGACGTTGATGTCTAAAATAATTATTTATCAAAGTAATTTACAAAAATTATTTCTTAAATGAAATAGAGAATTTAAATCCTAATATATATCATACTAAAGAAATAAAAGCAGAGTATTAAAATATATAAAATTCTAGAAGTAAGTCAAGCATACATCATCGTTATTGATTATAGTAGTCATCGTTATTGATTATAGTAGTCACTCTCTATATTAATTCTAGTAGTCCTTTGTATTCACTTTAGTTCTTCACAAATTTCTTTTCCAAAAGCTTTTGTCTAGAATCTTTCTTGCAATTAACTACCCATACTTTCTATTTCATCGCCATCTCCTCAATTTCATTTCCTAAAATATTTGTTTCTAATTACTATTGTTATACACATTGAGAATCACAAAAAAATTCTTCATTTCAAATTCCTACATCCAGTAATCATAACAAACATCATTCCTTAAATGAAATAGATGATTAAATCTTAATAATGAAATGAAAGCTGAGCATTTAGATCTATAAAACTTTAAAAGCAAACCAACAAAAAATTATCATTATTAATTCTGATAGTCCTTAAGCATTAAACCCTAATTGAAAAGAGCTATTGAAGCATATCAAATAAAGTAAAAAATAATAATTGAAAATCTAAAAGCAATACAAAGTAAAACCTATTAAAGAAGATAACCAATTTAAATCTTAACACAAAAAATTAAGGTACTTCAAATATATAGAAATTCCCCAAATGCATTTCAAAATTCAAATATATAGAAATAACCCAAATGTATTTTAATGTAAATCATATAGACCTATAATTAATTTACTGTATTATTTCATTAAATTATATGTATTTTTATAAAAAATCTTTTCAGTAGAACCAATTCAAAATATGTTAAACCAAGACTCATGGAATAGTTCTCTAAATTGTAGGCTTGTATATATTTTTAATAATTAAAAAAATTATATTTGCAAATAGCTTTAAATTTTAAATTCTGAACTCTAAACTCTAAACTTCTAAATCCTGAACCCTAAAATTTAAATAATTGTATATGTGTGGTTGATTCATGCAATTACAAGTTTTCTAACTCAAAAGCTTTACATAAACACAAAATAATTGGTAGCTAAAATTTTATCTAATATTATTTAGTTAATGTTCAGTCTAACAGATGAAGAAGTTGATATCAAAAATGAATAAATGCAAAATTTCATTAATCTAATTTCTTTGACATTTTTTAAAATAGATTTTTTTTCTTATAGATCTGTGTACTTATTTTAATTGAAAAGAGCAATGAAAAAATACCAAATAAAGTAAAAAAAAATCATAATTAAAAACCAAGAAGCAATAAAAACTTTTTAAAGAAAATTAATTTAAATTTTAATATAAAAAGTTAGGGAACTTCAAACATATAAAAACACTTCAAATATATTTCATTGTAAATTATATAGATCTATAGTCAATTTGCTATATTATTTTATTAAATCAAATATTTTCATAAAAAATCTTTTTTGTGAAATTACAGAAAAACTTCTTCATATTTATAAGTTTGTATATATTTTTAATGATTAAGAAAATCGTATTTGCAAATGGAACTAATTCAACATCTATTTGCGTTGGATCACTGGGAAAATAGATTTCAATGCAAATAGATTTCTATCAAGTTAAGTTCAGGTGATTAGTTAAACATTAGAAAAATAAAAGTTCGACAATATTTGAACTCAATTAAATTTTATATTTCTCAATATAATCCAAATTGAATAATCCAAAACAGCAATATATAATTCAAGTTCAAGTAACTAACATGACCTAAAGAGAAATTGTATGTAAGATTGGAGAAATCAATACCAATTTGATGAACCAGTTAATCAACTCAACAAAAATAGGTTCTAGTATTATGTCAAATTTAATTGCAATTACATGTATAGAAAGGGTATTATAACTGATGATGGTCTGGTTCGAATTAGTACAAAATTAAATAATTTTTCATCCTAAAATTTAACCTATTCAATCCGTAATTTTAAATTAAAGTAAATACAACAGTAAACCTTATTATTATTTAAATTAGTTTCGATTATATATCACTTTTGCACCAAAGTGAATGAAAGGATTGGAATTCTAGTTTAATTTTTCATATATTTCTCAAATGTGAAAGCCGAATTGTGATCATAAACTCTTTTCTATCTTAAGAAGATTATGAAACTAACATAGATAAATGGAACAAAAGCTCTTTTTTTTATATAAACAATAAAAGAAAAGCTCTAGAACTCAAAAGGTCAAATCTACTTAAACTCACTGCTTTCTTAACATATTTACACAATTGCAGCTGCAACAGTAAAAAAAGATTACAGATTGTGTTTAAAATTACAATATTTTTTGAAAAGCATCGATAATTTAAATATGAAGCACATCAGTATCTAAAATCAAATAAAACAATAATGAATGTTAGATCACAAAAATGCAAGTTAAAAATACAAAAGTTGCATCTCATTTTGATGAAACACTTGACTTAATTTGATTTGCTACTCTATTTAGTTTAAAGAAATAATATTTGAAGTTTGATTGTAATCATTTTCATTCTACTACTATATGGTAAAGTAGATTAGTTGAGTTGTATATTCATGAACCCCATTGATATTTGAGCACCTATTCATTTAAGATAGTCCCACTTCATCATCTTCTGATAGAATCATCTCTTGTCTTCCGACAGCGGCTCTCCCACCCGCATCAGCTATGATTCTGCAAGTCTATGCGCACCTAATTCAACAAAAGGGATCTTTCACCTAAGCCTAACAAAAGATCTAAGCAAGGTTTTAGAACACGTGAGAGGAGATCGGTGAGAACAACTTAACTGTATGAGATTGTCCTGCCTCATCATCTTCTAGTATTAACATCTTTTGTCTCATTGGCTTGTCATTCTCGCTCAGCGGTCTATCTCCTTCTACCGAAATCATCAACTCTACCTTTTGATTTTCCTTCTCTATTTCATCTTTTTTCCGCTCACATGGGTAAAATGCAAATCACAAGCAGAAATGTACTTTCTCTCTCTCTAAAAACTCGCACCATTATATATAGAAAGAATAGGTAAAGTTGATTTAATCTACATGTATTGGAATAAAATCCTAGTATTATTGGTCAATTTATTAAAAAAGTAAGCTAAGAAAGAATTATTTATGATGTTGATAGAATTATTGTCTAGAACACTTTGAACCTCTTGCACCTAAAAAATAATACAACTTGTGTTTGAAAAATCATTTTAGTTACAAACAAATTATGAAAATAGTTTTAACAAATTTAGAAATTAAGTAGAATTACCTCTGGACAACAATGGACATCCAAAATGTTCATAATCTGGATGTGCAAAGCTTCCTCATAGTCGTTGATGATCTGAAATAAGGAAAAGCAATATCGAATAAAATAAGTGCTGTTGGGTTAAGTCAAATAATTAAGTATTTTTATAAGATATTTAAACCAAACACCTCTAATAACATAGTTCACAGATTTTTTATGGCCTGAATAGGCTGAAGATTTACCAAGAAGGTAAAAATACCTGGAGACGTGCTATGTGCAAGTAAATTTATCAAATCCATCTTCTTTAATCATTGAAATCAAAAGGATAAACAATCTAAGAAAAATCAAATGGTAATATGTAACAGAAATAGTTTCCTACATTGAAATTCTTTGATCAAGGTTACCAACCTTAAGCCTGTTTCAGGCATACGAAGATTCTAATTTGATGCAATCCAAGAGATTACTTAATCCTGAAGGAAGAAAAGATTAAATGCAACCTATTTCAATTGAAGGGTCGTAATTGTTGAATTAGAGCAAAACATTTACCAATGGACAAAAACATGAACCTCAGTTAAAACACCTGCACTTCTAAAACAAGGCAAGGGTTTTCTGTTTTCCACAAATAATTACGGATCAAGCATTGATTCCAAATTCATTTGTTTAAAATAGTGGATCATGGAAGGGTTTGTTTAGCTATAAGATTGAGTACTTTTAGCTATAATCTTTAATTTCAGCTAGATCAAATTAATAAATTAGGGAAAAAGCATAACTAAAGTAGACATAAACTAAGTTGAATTTGATGGAATTTTTACATCCATACTCCTAAATACTTTCATTCATGGAGGAAAGTATTTAGGTTTAAAAGATAATTTCTTTTAAAAAGCCCTAGCATATAATTAATATGCAAAATCTATTTTAAAGCATGGACAAGAGCAACAGAATATTGTACAGAAATGATCAGTGGAAAGCACTCACATATAGAGCACTTCTCCATATTTAGTTTGTTAATTTTGTTATTTATTGTTATCAGTTTCAAACGAGTAAGTAGATGAGCAAGAGAGTTTAAGCTATCAAATAGAAACACAAAATGAAGTGCTGGCAGTGGAGAGCAACCCTTGGAATACCAGCACTTGAGGATTAGGAAATGGAATAGGCACATAACAATGAAAATTTATTTTCCTGATAAAATCATCTGCTGTAGCTTTCGTGAGTATGCTCACAACATTTCAAATAAAAGGTAAATGTGAATGCCTAAGATGGATACCCTATGAGAGCAAAAAGTAACAGAAGATAAGAAAAATGAAAGAAATGAAAAGAGTAAACTAACCTGATAGTGTTTTTCGTTTGCATATGTAGCTTCTGCCTCTATTAGCCTTCATCCCAATCCTTTGCTATTGCTTCCTTAGGTACCTCCACCACTACCAGTGCGAGAAAATAGAAGAGAAGAGCGAAGAAGAAGTCTAGAATTAAAATATGAAGGGTTGAAAATACTAACAAGCCTCGACTACTGCTAGTACGTCTCCCTTGTTGCACTCGCACATGTTCAAGTGGATTTTTCGCGGCCATGAAAGCCGCCAAACCGTTCGTCTCCCTGAGACCATGTGACTTCCACTCTTACTCAATCATGGGAAAGAGAGCAGTTGTCGCACATTTTTTCCTACCTCGCATGCCTTGGGAGAACAATGCTGGAAACCTATGGCTGTATTGCAGTTCGGCCCTGCCAACAAGTCGCAATTGCATCGAAGGTGCTGTGCATGCTTCGTCTTCCAACCAGAGCTTGATAGAAGATGGAGATTTGGAACCGAAGTGAGGAGATCAGATGGCGACACCAACAGCTCTCAGCCGCGTCCATTATGCCGCATTTGCTCCGTCTTCCGGCCGGAGGCTGATAGAGGAAAGAGTTTTGAAATGGAATAGAGGAAAGATGGGACCGTCTATGTTTTGAGGATATATAGTTCCATCTCCGCTTCTGCCTGTCGAGCTCCCCATCTCCATTTTCGCCGGTCAAGATCCCCATCTCCATTGTCGCCCCCGCTCATCCATCTCCTCTCGCACCCCGATCTCCGTTTTCGCTGGTTGAGCGCCCCGGCAAAAATATGTTCATCTTCCGCCTTTTCATCTTCTAATTCGCAATTGTAGAACGGATGTGGAAACGCGAATAAGAAACGCGGGAAAGGAAACGTGGGATATATAGGAAACGCATTTTGTGCGGGAGAACTGCTGACATTATAAAGAGAATAGATAATATGTAGGGTTGCATAATTTTGCACATTCGGCTCAAATCATCAACTCAAAAAGGGAAATTTTTATTCACCTTGAATCAATCTTGATTCAAAATTAAAAACTTTGATTTTAAGTTAAGGCTGACTGCAGTTAATTTTTTGAGCCAGGGAGGATAACCATGGTTAAGGGGAACCATGGTTAGGTTGAGATGGTGCAGTGGTTCCCAGTGCCGTGCCCAATGGGCCCATAATGGATATCCGCTTTAGAACTTGGCGATGCACTGGGCCGGCCCATGTAGTCAAGAGTTTTTTCCTTTTTTTTTATAGAAAGAGAAACAGAATTTTGATTTTATAATAACACAAGTAACAATAATCACATATAAAGTTAGAATAAAAAAATAATAATAATAATCACATGAGATTCTAAGATATTTTGTAGGTTTACATATTTTGAAATTGAATTAATTTTAGAGAACTATAATTTTTGTGCACTACTTAATGGATTTTGAATTATAACATTTAAATTCTTAGTATTCATATAAATCACATATATATTGATTATTTCTGAATATTATTATTATTTTTATTTTATTTAAAAATTATAATAATGTGATTCAAATTTGAGATCTCACGAGCTAAGCAAGCTCTTCTTCTAATCTGCTAGAAAAGCACTATGCAAATTATATTTTTTGAAATTCTGTGAATGTAATAGAGACTGCCAGAGTACATAAATTTCAAATTCTTTTATACTGACCTTCGATATCAAGCACAGATTACATGAGAGATTCCTCACCAACTATTTATTATGGTGGAAAGACTGATTCATTCGGATCGACATGAAGGTCCAACTCCATTGCATTGCCAAAATCCATATAGTATATTTGAAGCAGTTGACCTCCTTGCTTCTCTTATGGTACAACCCAACCCTCTTCCCGCAGAGCCCCATTTCTCCTCGGTCTACAGAGACAAAATATAGGACTGGTGCCAACAGTCCTACATCAGTCCTATATAGGCTCTGATATCATATTGTAATATCTCATGATTTCATTATAAATGTATTGTCCACTTTGGCTTTAGGAAAATCGCGTGACTTGAGCGCTTCCCAGGAGGTCACTCATCCCGGTGCTACTTCAGCTCAAGTATGCTCAACTATGGAGTTTTCCTTCATTAGCCTCACGGTTTTGCCCCAAAAGGCGCTTCTACTATTTGAGATCATGTTATCTACTTATACAGCTCAGGATCTCCCTCCCTTTCCGATGTGGGACGATTCATTCTTGTGCCCCTCTCACCACTCATTATTTGGCCTAGAAGCCTGCCAGGAGCTGCACTTTGCCTCAGTGATTCCTTTCTCTTAGGACATCACCCGGCGATCACTCCCCGCCCTCTTCGGCCACGGGCATCATAGGCCCACCAGCTTCCGCCTGGTTCATCCTCGAACCACATCGTACTGTGAGAGGTTGGCTTTGATACCATATTTGTCACAACCCACTAATTGAATTCATGAAAATTTCAGTAGCATAACATCTAGAGGGGTGACAATTTTCCTATTCACATATAGGTTCTAAACACTAATGTAATAATATTTATCACAAAACGTTATAATCAAAGTTCTACACCTTTATAAAGACAATCATATAAAATATTAAACCACAAAATAATAATACTACAATATGTCATAACATAAAACATCACATGAAAGTCTGATCCATAGGTCTAATCTCAAACAATACCAAACTTTAACAACCAACATTTAACATAAACAAGAATATACTGGAATACAATTAAAGACCAATAAAACCACAAAATATCTAATGTAAAATATGAAACAATTAGGCTAAGGCGCAATTTTATAGAATAAAGCAGCACAGTTCTCCAGCCACTCGATGATCAAAATTAACCTGCAAAATCTGAATGGGAGTGAGTCCTCAACTCAGTAGAAACTAAGATCATCGACTCACAACAAGTAAGAGACATATTTAAAGCACAAATAAAACAATTACACATATATATATATATATATATATATATAATATGAGTCTGAATTTTTTCTTGTTATTCTTCTTATTACTCTTACGAGAGAGTTTAGCTTTCCTTGAATTATCTTTGCAAGGGGAAATAATTTCATATTAAATATTTTATCTTTACTAGGAAGCTTCGCTCTCCTAGTTATCTCTGCAGGGAAGCTTTGCTCTCCCCGAATCTCTGCAAGGAAGCTTTATTCTCAATGTTCACTTATATTATGCTGTCAACTTTTTTCTTTCTTTTTATCCTTATAAACATAAACATAGACGTATAAATCATGTAATTATTTCTGCATGTCCATGGATATGCTCCTACCTCAATATGCGATGAGTACTGAATATAATAGAGATCTGTGCTTCACTGTGAAGATCCTTCTTCACCTATACAAAAATTACATTTAACTTAATTCTTATGCTCTTAAGAAATGCTAGGTTAACTAAACTTAAATCATCAATATCCCAATTTCATCTCTTTGAACTAAATTAATAAATCTGCTTATATTCCAAGTTATTTATATTTCAATCGCTATGCCTCTGCTTTAGAAAATAGAACTTATCTTTAGTTATTAAATCTTTAGATAAAAGAATTTGGATTAAGAAGCTTAAACATAAATATTCGATCAGGTTTCTACTATATAGGATTTATTTCTATAAAATTCAGTTATTAACTATTTTACATAGGTATTAATAATACCATCAACTATGACAGGAACAGAGCATGGATTAATTAATTTTGTAAAAGAAAATTTCATACGAACCTAATCGATTCGAATACTCAAAGGTTTCGATAAACTAGATTATGACTACTTAACATTAATCAAAAGTGAGAAGATGATTGGAGGAGAAAATCACATACTGCAAAATCTAATTGCCTTATATTGAGCCAAACTTGCCCCGAAGACTTCTCCAATACTGGAGATGCTCGCTCGCTCGCCTCTGCTTCACAACTGATGGTTCACAGAAACTTGAGCGCCCTCTTTTGCTTCCCTTTCTAGGCGTTCTCTACCTAGGATTCGAAGGGCTGTGCCGATTCGACTTCCTATCTGAAGGAATCGTCGCTACCCCTTGGTCTTCGGCTTGCCAGAGACTCTTCGCCTCATCCTGCCCTAACTTTTCGTCCCGAATCATCTCCCCTCTCCAATGGTTTCGCCAAACATTGCGGTTAAACACCTAAACAGAACGTCATCTTGTCATCACTGCTTCTAAAAGCCTATGTGGCGGCACATCTCCAATCCCTAAACAACTTCGTGGTCAGTTTCCAACAGGCAACAAGAAGTTAGTGAAATTGCTAATTAGTAGTTAGTACCATATCTATACCATAATCTCACATTTATAAATAGAACGACTAGTGAAGGCCCATAACAAATTGAAACATCGGGATAATGAGATCAAAGCATCTAGTCTGATTGTCAGCTTGTCATTCCCTATTTTTCTTTCTCTTGTAATATAATCTCCTATAACTCTAATAATGTCTCTTGATTAGCGAAGCTTTCTTATTTGCTTCCAGACAACATAATGTTTTCCTTAAAGTATTTTCCACATAAATCTCCCTCTCCCTTTCTTCTTCCTCTTGAAGCTTCGGGTGTGCAGTTTCTCCCATTACGCTGTAAAATTATGATCTCCCTTGTGTGAGATCAAAATCATCCATTATCAATTAGTTTCTTTACTCATATTTATCCAGTAAACACCTAATTAATATCATATTAATGCTAACATATGATGTTTAGCTTACAGGGGACGTCCTCATTAGATGCTCATTCACTACTACACTCTAATTCATTTAAGCTAAGCATCAATCCACCGCAACCCTAACTTCCTTCCTCACGGAGGAGAACCGACCATTAAAAAAATCGCTAAATAATGGGTTCAAGCCATAGAAACATAAGCAAGAGCAGAGCATGCTGAAACTTCTTCTGCAAGAAAGTATGATAAGAAAGAAAAACCTCAATTTCTTCTCATTAGTATCTAATATCCCACCTGAAACGCAGCAGCTGCAGGTTAACGCCAAGGAAGCCGCCGTGAGGAGGACCCAGAAGCCTAAAGCCCTCATTGTTTGATGGGATCCTCCCCGAGAAGCAGAAATCAATATTTAAGCACTTGATTAACTAGCTAACGATTTCTGAAACCATGAAATAGCATGCAAGAAAGAAACATTGGAGGTGAAATCAGCGAGCAATGGCTTCCATACCTTTCTTCTTCTTCTTCTTCTTCACTCTCATAGCTAAATAGCTTGCGGCAAGCAGGACATGAATGCCTGCCCTCGGAAAGCGGTGGAGACAAAAACCAGAGCCGGCCGGAGGCCCTGGGCAGGCGAAGCTCTGTTTTATTAAGAAATTGGGTATATACATTCGGAGGCCTATAAGTTAACTCATATGTTATCTAGATCCATTATGGTGTAATTACATACATACGTAACATAACACCTGAATTTATTAAAAATAATAATTGAAAGTATATTCACAAATTAAACATGTAATTATCACTACTTGCATTTCCCTCAAAGTTACTAAAAATTACATATAAAACCTTTTTTATAGGAAAAAAACATTATATTTTTGCATCCAACATTAGAATGCAATATAAAAAAATCTTTATATTTTTTGAAAATATAAAAATAATAAGAATGTATCTAAAATATAAAATTTGAGAATTTCAAATTTTAAATATAAATAAGATAATTTTACATATTTGCATGTAAATAATTTTTGAATTTCTCATTTTTTAACTCTTTCTCCCAATTTTATCCTTTCTCTTCTCTGAGAGAAAATAATTTTTTATTTTATTTTGATAGTTCAAATTGTTAAAATACGATAATTTAAATAAATATATTTTGCTAAATCAAGAGCTAAAATGTTTATGTAAGTTTTTAAAATAACATACATAAAACCTTATGAAATAAAATATTAATTGTTTTTTTTATAGAAATTATTATAAATTAGTTATTTACTAGGTGGTACCATTAGTGAGCGCACGTGTGAACGTGTGATGCTTGAGGGTTGTAATCTTTTTTGAAGGAAATATATAATGATTTAGAAAATATATGTATGAATTTTTTCAAATCATATTTATGATAACAATAAAATTAATCAGCCTTATTTGAGTGCGGCAAAAATTTTCAAATTCTTTTAAGAATACAATTATTAATAATTTATTTTTTATATTATACATAAATTTAATAATTATAAATTAGTTTTATTTCACATTATATATAAATTTTAATATTTAAAAAATTATTTTTTATTTCTTTCAAATATTTCAATAAAAAATTTAATATTAATATAATTTTTAATAATAAAATAATTTTATTTTACATCATTACAACAAAATATTTTTTTTTCTATTTATCTTAAAAATCTAAAAAAGTCCTCAAAATATACTCAAATTAAAGAAGGTCTTAGCGGACATTTAGTTCAATATTATTTTAATATTATGTATATTATTTAAAAAAAATAATTATTTAATTACATAACATATATAAATACTTTTGTAAAAAATTATGTAATTATTACTAAATGTATAACATTTAGATATCAAAAGTTTTATATAACTTGACATAATATATATCAAAATAATATTGAACGAAATTCTCTTTAATTATATTGAAAATTGAATCTATCAAATATATATATATATTGAAAATTGAATTTGCTATGAAATAAAGTTGATTAATTTATTAAGAAATATATAGTACGTGAAATAATATATATATTGTGATACCCGTGGCCAAAGAGAACGAGGAGTGATCACCGAGTGATGTCCAAAGAGAAAGAAATAACTGAGGTAAAGTGCGGCTACTAGTAGATTTCTAGGCCGATAAACAGTAGTAAGAGAGGTACAGGAATAAATCGTATCACATTAAAAATGAGGGAGATCTTGAGCTGTATAAGTAAATGACATGATTTCAAATAGTAATGCATATTTTTAACTAAGTTAAACTGTGAGGCTAATGACGAAAAACTCATAGTTAAATTTACTTGAGATGGAGTGACCTCTTGAGAAGTGCTAAAACCAGGCTAAAACCAAGATGGATAACCTCTTGAGAAGTACTCACGTCACGCAGTTCTCAAAAATCAAAACGGATAATACTTTTACATTTAAATTAAGAAATATTACATATATATTGTCAAATTTTGTATATTATAAAATATAAAATATATTTTTATTATTTTTTAACCTAAATGTAGTTTTTGTATTTGTCATGATTTTTTTTTTCATGCCAAACAAGTGACTGGGTGATTAAATTTTGCTCATCTGGTTCAAGCTTTAAAAGAGCCTTATATTTATTTTATTAATATTTTAAATTTAATAAAATTTTAATAATTTTATTTTATATCAAATATAATTTTTAATATTAAAAATAACTCTATTTTACATTCAACATAAATTTTAACTTTAAAATTAACTTTACTTCATATCTTAAATACCTCTCGATATAAAAATAACTTTACACTCTATTAAATTATTTTATATCGTTGACGTAGGATGTGGGGATCCCAAGAAACATCAAAGAAAGAGAGTTCCGGGAGACGGCGGCGCGCAAAGTGGTGACGAGCCTGTTAATAGAGGCTCAGGGAGAAGATTTAGTCCAAAGCAACCAGAAAAGCACACAGAGATTTAAGGT